>MU686509.1:152610-235671 GCA_026770625.1 Nicotiana glauca
ATATCAAAAAGTCCACTTCCGGTCAAACTTCTCAAAAACCTTCAAATTTCTATCTTTAGCCAAATGGCTTCAAAATGACCTACGGACCTCCGAATTCACTTCCGATCGCGCTCCCAACTCCAGAATCACCATACAGAGCTACTCCCAGTCTCGGAATTCCAATCGTACATCGATAACACTTAAATGCACTTAAAACCAACTTATGAAATTTCTTCCAAAATGTCAACTTCCACAATAGGCGCCAAAACGCTCACGGGTCATCCAAAACCCGATCCGGGCATACGCCCAAGTCTGAAATCATCATACGAACTTTCTGGAACCTTCTGATCCCGATTCTGAGGTCATTTACTTGAAATTCCAATACTAGATCATTCTTTCAACTTTAAACTTCCGAAATGAGAATTCTCTTCCCAATTCAACTCTGAACTTCCCAAAATTCAATTCCGACCACGCGTACAAGTCATAACACCTGAAATGAAGCTGTTCATGGCCTCAGACTGTTGAACGATGTGCTAGGGCTCAAAACGACCGGTCGGGTCGTTACTCGTGAGGAGATAAGAAATCTATTGATATTAATTTTATCGGATTTTGAGACATGGGCCCGGGGGTCGGATTTTGGTAATTTCGGTATTTATGCTATAGATTGGTTAGTTTCGCTTGGGCTCCGTTCCCTTAGCATATTTTAATGCCGTGATTCTTATTTTGGATAGATTCGACGCGAGTGGAGGCCGATTCGAGGAGCAAAGGCGTCACGGGCTAGAGACTTGACTAGATTGAGGTGAGTAGTGATTGTAAATGATGTTTTAAGGGTTTGAAACCCCATATTTGTATATCGTTGTGCTATAATGAGGCAACACACATGCTTGATGACGAGCGTGGGATAGTGCATTGTTGGGAATTGTGACTTAGCCCGTTCCGAATGACTATTTTACCGCGTATTTGACTAAAAACTATTTATTATCATTATGATTTGGGCAGAATGGCATATTTCGGCCTCGTGCCAACTTATTGCACCCTTCGGGAATTTTGATTGATATTTTCTCATTATTTTCACTTTATACTTGAACTCAGACATGTTTATTCCACTGTTTTAAATAATCCTTTAAATGATATTTGGCTAAGAATCATATTTTACTATTGCCTGCGGGGCTGTTGAGGATTTTTACAGAGTAAGGTCGAGGGCCTATGTTGTGAGGAAATATTGACTGTGATTATGAGGCAGATGGCCTAAGATATGGACCCCACGAGGTGGCTTGATTGATATGAGGCCGAAAGCCTAGTGATGATGCCACGAGATGACTTAATATTGCGCTTGGGCCGTAAGTGGCCCCTCCATAAGTCTTCACACCCCCCAGTGAGCGCGAGTACCCATTGTGATGTGAGATATAGTCCAGGAGCTGGTATTATTCTGAGATATTGCCCGAGGGGCGGATTTGTTGACATTGGACCAAGGGGTGAACCTTTATGTGTTTACCTTTCTTATTTCTCTGTTATTTATCTGTTTAAGTTGTTGAAAAGGCATTTCATGAAGATTAAGCTGAACTTAAATGATTTTACATGTCTTTACTGATTCACTATTTTTACTGGTTTTACTGCTTCATCATTACCTGTAATGTGCCTTACGTGATTTCTTTCTTTTAGTCTTTATTTATGATTATTACTGTTACATCCCGTGATCTTAACAACATTGACACCGTTAAATATGTTTGATGTGGTATTTCGAGTGAAATATTTTTGTAAATTTTTTTTGAAAAATATAATTTTATATAGTTATTAATATTACTATTTCCAAATATGCTTTAAATTATACACATAATATGATATAGTTTATGAGATTTGCTTTATTGTAAAGATAGAAATTATTCTCTCACAAGAAAAGAATGTTATCTTTTTACCATTCTAAGAATTAAGCACACGAGAATCTTTACTCTTTATGTGAGATTAAGAAAATTATCATTTTGTATTTTTACATGGATGTTTTAATAAAATAATAGTGTATGAATTTATTTTACATGGTACCACATAACTGTAACAGTACAGTATATGAAGTGTATTAAAAATAAGTAAAATTTTAAGTAATTTATAATAATTTTTAATTATGCAATAATTGATTAATTACTGGGGTAGCGGGATAATATCTAATTAATTAATTAGTTTATTGGGTAAGGTTAATAAACCTTGTACGTGGCAGCCCCCCTTTCAATATAAAATGACTCTTAAGTTATATTTAAAAGGTGTCACATTAGAAACTCAGCCACGTTTTCATTTGTATTAATTTGAGAGCTTCTGTTAAAGGAAAGTTGATTGAGAAATGTATTGGCTTATTGTTTTGAATTATTTCCTTCTCTTTCCATCATTAGCTATGGACCCTTAAGATTCCATCCAGCCATGGTTCTCGTCTTTGCTGTGGATTCTACGTGAACTAATTACTTTGGTAGTCTCTTTGCGATAATTGGCAAAAAGAGAGCTGTTGCGCCTGTTCTTAATGGTAACAATACTAGGTAAAGCAGACCAGTGATATCTCATTTATGTTTGGAGACCAATTGGTAAGGCTCCAGGTATGTTAAGTTTATCCCTTCTTTCTTTTGGCATGATCCAAGCAACGATACATAAACGTAATGTTATTCCATAAATGGTCCTACCCTTAAAAGTTAAGGATGTCTATGTTATTCATTCCCGTAAAGTGATATTCGAGCATGTCTAATTATGTATCGAGTTCCTTATTAAGGTATTTGATAAAGATGTTAATTTTTATAATATTGTAATACATGCATCTTCATGCATATGCATTTATCACCAGGCTAAGGCCGGTCGAGCAGTTACCACCGGTTGGGCAGTTATGTATCATTATTTACCACTGGTTGGGCAGTCATGCATATTCATTTACCACTGAGCTATGGCCGGTCGGGCAGTTATACATTCACCACCAAGCTACGGCCGGTCGGGCAGTTACATATTCACCACTGAGCTACGGCTGGTCGGGCAGTCATGCATTTATCACCGCGCTACGGCCGGTCGAGAAGTTACCACTGATCAGTTGGGCAGTCATGCATCATACGATATGAATAATAGTCTCAAAGCGAAGCATTATATATGTATGAATATACGGTGACACTTTAGAGATTCAGGTTGATTCTTATATGTCTCTAATTAATGTTGACTTATTGTTATGTTTCAGTTCTGCCTTACATACTCAGTACGAATAATACATTATTCGTACTGACGTCTCTTTTTTTTGGGATGTTGCGTTTCATGCCCGCAGGTATAGACAATCAGTTTGAAGATCCCTCATAGAAGACGAGATTGGTATTCAGCGAAGGATCGGTAAGACTCCACCTCATTCGGAGTGCAGTCGAGTCCATGAGTCATCGTGTCAGAGTTTTACTACATACTTATGGGTCAGCCGGTACCCTGTCCCATTTTATCTCAAATAATCTTAGAGGCTTTGTAGACAAAGAGGTTCATTTTGTATAGAATGTTAAAGGCCTTGACGGCCCATGTGTGATCATGTTTTAAGAAAAATTGTTCAATGATACAATGTTTTCTCACTTATAGTTATACGTTACGAGTTATGGCCATGTTGGCACATGATAATTACAAAATAAATGAATGAGTTACAGAGTGGTTCGCTCGGGCCAGGGTGGCACCGGGTGCCAGCCACGCCTCCCAAGGTTGGGGCATGACAATTACTCACTTAGTTGGAGTACACAGTTTACTCCTACGCCCCGTGTGTAGATTCAGGCGCATCAGATCCCGCCAGCGAGTGTTGATCTTTCCAACCCAGGCGGATTTAAAGATTCTCTAGGTAGCTGCCGGCGTTCGCAACCCATAGTTTCTTCCCTTATCTTATTCTCCTTGTTTTAAACTCACATTGAACTTTTTAGATTTTTTTTGTCGCATTCTGGAATTTTAGATGCTCATGACTAGTGACCCCCCAGTATCGGGCTGTATTGCGGTATTTTTCCAAATTATACTATTGTCTGCTATGTTGAGATTATTTATTTTGCTTTGGACTTATTTCTTATTGTTTAATTACTTAAAACTGAAATTGAAAAGTGTCGGCAGGCCTTGTTTTTACGAGAGACGCCATTACGACCAGTTCCGAGTTTATGGTCGTGACAATAGACAATAAATGCAATAAATGAAGAAGAATAGATAGAACACAATAAATATACGCAATAAATGTAAGCAATAATATCAGGAGAATATGTTAGAGGGCCGAGAGAATATTTTTGTGTATTTAGTATGGATCAACAGATGTTTATAAAATGACAAGGATCCCCTTTATATATGAGGGGGGATCCCAACATAGCACAAAATGCACTAATTGAAAAGATATGGAGATGGTACAGCTAGTTGATGCCATGATACGGGCTTAGCCTAGCGTGACAGACTTTGTCGGCTCTAGCTGCACGCCTTGGGAACTCCCCACTTTTTCATCACAGTCGTTGGTCTGTATGCCCCGAGGTCGAGCGTCGTTAGCCCTCAAGGGTGAACCTCGACCCTAGTCTCGAACCTTGTGAAATATGTTTACGAGGCACCATAATGACGGAAAATTGGACTCTCCGATTTTGCCGTATATAATTTATTTATAATAAAGGAAATATGATAAATATTTATTTATTTACTAGAGATATAATTTTATTTCTCACTATTTCAATTATTTTAAACTTCCATTAATATAATAACTAGCATACTTTAATCAGGCATAAATTTTGAAGGACAAATTTTGTCTTTACTAAGCTAATGCATGCATTAAAACTCATTGCATTGCTAGTACTCATGGTTTTCTATGCATTAGTTATGCATATGATAATACAAAATAGGATATATAACTAATGCATAGGCTCAAAATATCTACCAAATAAAGTATTATTAATACGCAAAGCTAATGAATGCATTATTTTATCTAATGCATCATACCAAATGACTCTTTAAGATTTTCGGCTTAGGCTAAAATTATTTCACAAGTAAGTGAATTAAGCCTCCGAAAAAAGTGCAAGAAGAAAAAATTGCAAACAATTGACTTAATTTATTTAAATATTTATGTAAGGCCCCTTGCATAACAGAAGCTTAGTATATTGAACTGTCTTTTTTTTTATGCAATGTTGCAAAATTAATAAAATTGTTTCGACTAAGAACTTATAAAACATTTTTTAGTGGTGGAAAAATAGACTCGCCACGTGAAATAATGATATGTTGATAGGTGTCATAAGAGTTAAAACGATAAAGAAGAATGAAGGTTGGAGAAGCCATAAATAAAACGCTCATGGGATTGTCCACAAAGATACCGTACCTGACAATTGGAAAAAAGAAAATAAGTGTAGAATGGATAACTAAAGACCATGAAGATGGAAGTATCATTAATAGACACGAATCTGGAAAGAATCAGCATAATCTCTGATTATGCGTGATTGGCTGTTATTACCATAACCGTTATGAATGACCCATATAACGAGTAATTGATATAATAAATATTAGTAATGGGCTTGAATTAAGTAGGGTGAAGCAGTTACAAATTGTACTCCATTACCATATCTAATAAGTCCCATCAAGGAATTTCAAAAGCTATACCATTAATTGCATATAATTTTACTACTTCATTCGGTCCACAATACGTGATCAATTTGCTTTTTAATTTTATTTTAGTCCAGCAAAAGTGTCCATTTATATATTCAAGAAACACCAAAATTACCCTTATGTACGTATCACTAAAATGTTATTTACTTCTCACATTTGAGGAGAGAAGTAAGTGCTATAATATATAACTATGGAGCAACATTTAATGAAGATAGTTTACATACCAACTATTTTCGTCTAGAATTTAATATTTTCTTACGGGTGTGCCCAAAGCAAATTGATTACTTATTGTGGACCGGATGAAGTATTTTATATTATGGTATCGGAAGATCATATTCTTTCTCTTTGGAGAGAAACTGCAATAATCAATAAGATTTCTTTTCCCTTATTTTCTCAATATTTTTTTTCATTATTTTCAATTCTTTTGTACACGGAAAAGTAAAATAAAATTAGTTATTAAAAACTTGAATTATTCTTTTATTTGTTTTAACCACAAAAATTATTTTTTAATTAAACACATTCCAAAAAGTTTATTTTGAATTCTCAGCAGCATAAGAGAAAGTTGCCAAGATATTAGCCTCTTGAAGCATCGTTTGATTTCCAAATGTAAGGGAAAGAGCAAGATAATATGTAGGCATCATGCTGAAAGCTAGATGCCAAAATTTATTCAGTCACTAGAACAGTATATTATAACGTGAAAATTAACAAAAAGCTACTTGAGAAGTCTGAGTCATTCCTCATTAACATTTAGTTATTAAGAAATTACGGTTCCTATAATAAAAATAAAAGATAAATCTTTTTTTTTCTTATTGTAATTATTTACCTCGAAAATACAAGTAACAATTAAACTTGTTTGTGGTTTTAAATATACGTGATTTAGTTCAATACTAGTTAGTAACCAGAAATCAAACGTGAAAAATTAAAGAAGTAAGGTGAATCAAACCAGTGCTTAAACAAGTCTTGACCTCGAGCTATGGTGGCCTCGAGGTAGGTCAACAAGAACAGTAAAATAAAGACAATAAAGTTAAGAGACAATTCTGATTAGTAATGAGCAAGAAAGTAAGAGATTATTTTTTTGCCAATGATTGGATAAATGTTACAAATGATTGGTGTGGTGTTCCCTTTATATAGTAGAAAAACCCTAAATAAGGTACATTTCTATTTACAATAAAGAATCTTATTGGGACAGCACCTTATAGTACATAACCGTACTAACTCGTACAAATCTATTCCGGAATTTACGCCACGATCTTAGGGCCATCGCGGGAATCTCGCCCTTTCTGTTCAAAACCATAACGGTATTATCTCGACATTAGCTATATTTAGTTCTGATGTTCCTCAAGTAATTAGATCTTCGAGTCTCGAGATTGTTTTATACTGAACTTGTTCTCGATACGACACCTCGAGCCTATAAAATCGGGGACACACGATTTTGACCTTACACAATAATTTTTTTGTAACGACCCGATCGGTCGTTTTGAGTACTAGCGCTCCGTTCAGCAGTCGGAAGCCATGAACAGCTTCAGTTAAGGTATTATGACTTGTACGCGTGGTCGGAATTGAATTTCGAGAAGTTCGGGGTTGATTTGGGAAGAGAATTCTCATTTAAGAAGCTTAAAGTTGAAAGAAATGAACTAGGATTAAAATTTTGAGTAAACGACCTCGGAATCGGGATCTGAAGGTTCCAGCAGGTTCGTATGATGATTTCGGATTTGGACGTATGCCCAGCTCGGGATTTGGATAACCCGGGAGCGTTTTGGTGCCTATTGTGGAAGTTAGCATTTTAGAAGAAATTTCATAAGTTTGGTTTGAAGTGCATTTCAGTGTTATCGATATCCATTTGGAATTTCGAGACTGGGAGTAGCTCTGTATGGTGATTCTGGAGTTGGGAGCGTGATCGGAAGTGAATTCGGAGGTCCATAGGTCATTTTGAAGCCATTTGGCTAAAGATAGAAATTTGAAGGTTTTTGAGAAGTTTGACCGGAAGTGGACTTTTTGATATCGAGGTTGGAATCCAATTCCGGAAGTTGGAATAGGTTCGTAATGTCAAATATGACTTGCGCGCAAAATTTGAGGTCAATCGGACGTGATTTGATAGATTTAAACATCGGAAGTAGAAGTTGGAAAGTTCAAAGTTCATAAAGCTTGAATTGGGGTGTAATTCATGATTTTAGTATTGTTTCATATGATTTGAAGCCTCGAGCAAGTCCGTAATGTGTTTTGGGACTGGTTGGTATGATTGGTTGGGGTCCCGGGGGCTCTGGGTGGATTCCGGGTGGTTAACGGATGGAAAATAGATTTTTGGGAAGGCTGAGTTTGCTGGTTGCTGGTATTTCCGCTTCTGCGGAAATGGGACCACAGAAGCGGCCCCGCAGAAGTGGTAGACGGCGCCGCAGAAGTGGATTTTTTCGAAGGTCCGTGGACCGCAAATGCGATCAAGGCTTCGCAGAAGCGAGACCGCATCTGCGGAAGTGATTATCGCAGAAGCGAAAAGGGGGCGGCCAGGGCGGATTGCAGAAGCGTCTTTTGACCGCACCTGCGGAAACCCAGAAGCGGTCCAAGGTCCGCAGGTACGGAAATGACTGGAGCAGTGAGGTTGATTTAAATCGTGGTTTGAGTTCATTTCTCCCATTTCTTCATGGCTTGGGCGATTTTTGGGGAGCTTCAAGAGAGGATTTTTGTCGTCAATGTTAAGGAAACTTATCCCCATTACTTTTGAGTTAAATATATCAATTATGTACGAATTTAGGCATAGAAATTAGTGTAAATTTGAGGTTTTGGTGGAAAATTATATTCTTGGAATTTAGCCACGATTTTGGGTATGGAATTTAGAGAAAATTATATATTTGAGTTCCTAAGATCATGGGTAACCTTTATCTTCGAGAAATTTCGGAATCCGGGCACGTGGGCCTGAGGCATTTTGGTTATTTCACTAAGAGGAGTTGGGAATTTGTATAATTTGAATTGTTAACAAGTATTTGAGCATGTTCTCATTAGTTTGTCGTTGATTAGCTAGTTTTGGTGCATTGTGCATCGGTTCAAGCCTTCGGAAGAATGTAGAATGCTGGTTATGAGTCTTCGGAGCGAGGTGAGTCTCCTTTCTAATCTTGTGAGGAGGAATTTACCCCATAGGTGAGTTAAATTGGTTATGTGCTTCTGTTTGTGGGGGCTACGTACGCACAAGGTGACGAGGATCCGTGCGTAGCTACTATTATGCTATTGTCCGGGTAGTCTAGGACCCAAAAGCATGTTATATTTGGATTAATTGTGAACCCATTGATGACTTGAATTGCTTAAATCACATTAAATTAATGAATGGATTTCTAAAAAGACTTAAGCTTTATTTTCTCAAATTATTAAAGAGAATTGGCCTTCCTTGGATAATTGCTCCATGTTGACTTCTTGACTGACTGTCTGTTTGTGTGTGTTTATTTTGGAACGGGCCGAACGCCTCAGCAGATTAATAGATGCATCTATAGGCGTGCCGTCGACCCTCGGCAAGTGCACATTTATTTCTGTTGGATCGGACCTTCGCCTCGGTGTGATTTGCGGATTCTGGTATTGCTGTTTGAAACTTAATTAAGTTATTATTGCCTTTTTATGGCTTAAAAATATTTGGATTATATTTAAAAAGGAATTCTGGAAAATTTCTTATAAAGGAATTAATTGTTTATTTGTTTCTTTCTATTTGGTTTATAAAATAAATCCACTGAGTAATATATATATTAAGGATGAATCATTATTAGACCATTAGAAAGTGTCAAAGTTGACCATCTCGTCTCTACCCCTTCGGGATTAGGCGGGATACTCACTGAGTATACGTTGATTATGTACTCATACTACACTTCTGTGCATTTTTATTGCACAGATATATATACCTCTAGTAGCCTACTGGGCATAGCAACACGGACTAGGTGAGCTGCATCATTCGAGGCGACAGCAGCTACTGTAGTTCCTTTCAGCCTTTGTATTTTATTCCCCGTCCACCGTATTTCGGACTGAGGTTGTATTTTATTTTCCTTATCAGTAGTTGCTCATGTACTTGTGATACCGAGTTCTGGGGATGTATTTGAATTTATTCAGAAATCTTAAGTTGTTGAAATATTTCATTATTTATTCGGAGGGGTATACTGAGTCTTGTTTAAATTGTATAAAAGAAACGTCTTCAAAATTATTATAACGAGAATTTGAATTAAGTATTCTAGTTGGCTTGCGTGACAACGGTGTCCAGCGCCACCACGACCCTTAGTGAATTTTGGGTCGTGACAATATGGTATCAGAGCACTAGGTTCCCGTCGGTCTCACGAGTCATGAGCAAGTCTAGTAGAGTTTACGGAGACGCCTGTACTTATCCTTGGGAGGCTACAGGGCTGTTAGGAGTACTTCCCTTCTTGATTTTCTTATCATGCGGTTTGATTCCTTTGAGGCTTATGCCTTTGATTCCTTTCCACTCAATCTTACGCGATGCGATCGCTTATTATTAATCGAAAATTGAAGGATTGTAATGACACTACAAATGTGGTGCGGGATGATTCTCCCGATATAGTTGATTGGACTGTTATAGTTGCCTTGTGGAAGGATATTCTGTTATTTCAGCTCAGTAACAGAACTTCTAAGAGCCTTGAGTCTAGGCACAGGTTGCCATAATGCTTATGAACGATTATTCCGCAGTGTTGTTGTGATGGTAGGGTGTTTGCCCACACGTTGGGGCAGTGAATGAATTGAAGGGAAGTTTACTCAGTGTGTAATCAAGGGATTCCGTATTTTATTCCCGGCAGTGGAAAGTCAATTGAACTAAGGATGGTCAGATGTGGACTGGTGGAAGTAATAAAATGTGGTAATTGCAAGTGTGGCGGGGTTCTCCTCTATATGGGGGTGGTCGTTATCCTGATTAAACGTTTTAAGTTTGTCGGCGTTATGATCTGCTACAATTCGCCATTGGGGCAAGATATTGTGAAATAGTATCGGAGATGCAACTATCAGATATCGCAGGGTGCGGTGGTTTGAGATTGAATCGGTATTTCAAATGTAGTGGCTCGAGAAAGATGACCTTCCGGCAAATTGTGGACTTCAAGTACTATGAAGATAAATTTTATTAAAACAACGACTGAGCAGCAAAAGATGAGAAAGACATGTAGGAAGTGTCAGGCGGAGTTTTAAACTTCTAAAAGGTCAGGCTTAGGGAGCACATGCCGAGCAGTTGATTAAAGAGGTGATTTTGCCCAAAGTGGGAGAGTAGCGGAGCTGCGTAGGGGCTTGGTAATGAGAAAACTATGCACCTTAAGGGAGTCTGGAATGACTTAAGATTGGTTATTGGCATCTTCGGATCTAATCTAAAGTAGGGATTCTTGTGCAGCCGGGGATTTAATATAACGGAAAGGAGCCGCTTAAGTAAAGGGAGATGTAGCATGACTTATAAGTGGAAGGATGTTGTCGCATATTTAATGGATGTCCATGAGGGGTGAATGGAGTTGTGCAGCTGGAGGGTGAGCTCGGACTCAGGATGGGTTATCAATGTCGTAGTGGTTGTACCCCCTGCAGCAGTGTTGGAAGATGTTGGGGAGTGATTTTTACAGGAGAGTTATTCCCTGTGAGCAGTTTGGGGGTCGCGTGGTTGGCGAGGCTTATGCAAAGAGTTCTACAGGTTATGCAGCAAAGGGAACTATTGTGTGAATGTTGTCAATGATTTGGAGTATCACATTAGGTTTCTACGATAGGATATCGAGAATTCCGGCATTTGATTGTGCAAGGTTATGTCAAAAGAGATTAAGAATCCTGGTGAACTCTAGAGTTTTGTAATAATGGATTCAAGCTAAGTGAGAAAGTCCAACCACTTGTGATTTAGGTTGCATGATTAGCGACTTGCGAGGTTTCCAGTTATTAATATCTTGATAGGTTATCTCAGCTACGGAGAACGACCATAAGTGGTGAATTGAGTAGAGGAATTATTAAAGATGTGTTATGGTTTTCCTTATGGACTTATGTTCAAACTTGGGAGAGGATTCAAGAGTTATGCCTTGTATAGAAGTGGGTTTAAGGGGAATAATTCTGTCAGGTGCTTTGTTGAGAGGGTATTAATGTGCTAGAAGGTTCATGGAGTTGATTATATTCGGAACCAAGTTAGATCGGGTGGCTCTCAGCAATGGTCCTAGTAGATCCTACGGGATAAAAGTGTGGTGCCCAATGATTTCGAGCCTATGAGTACAGTTAAGAATCAAACTTTGTAGCAACGTATGGGAAGGTGCCCAGGATGTTCTATGATGTTTTGACTTGTGGTATAGCATTTGAGAAATATGAAATAGCTCGAGGGATTTGAGACAGCATGGTCTCGCGACTCAAGGCCACTCGGGGTGAGTGTAGAGAGAGTATGTTATGTGTTGAATAGAGTTAGCGTTATCTCCAAGGCAATCAAAGATAAAAATTGGAAGGAAAGGGATTGCTTAGCCATAGTTAAATTTGCCATGTTGGGATATGTGATCAGTTTATTCAGCATGATCGAGTTATGCGTATGATTTGTGGCGGTACGAGTGAGGGTTGTCGTCCGCCGTAATTGATGTTATTCAGAAGCATTCTTCTGTTATGGCTTGTTAAGTGGAAGCGGATTCCGAAAGGACTATGGTGGCCTAGATCACTACTTAGAGATTTGCATATCCTATCGTTATGGGAATTTACCTGTGTGTTGCTATGATTCTCATGAAATGAGTTAAGTAAAAAGTTCCTATGTGATGAAGTGTTAAAATATTAATGATTCTGGATTTACGATAAAATCATGTTCTAACATATATTGGCACGTTGAGTGCAGTAAGTAGCATGGAAATTCGAAGCAAGATCAAGGTTGCAGTTTGGTGTTGGTAAGGATGTCACGGGCTCGGATGAGCAAGAAAAGGGTTGAATGATTAAAGTAAATTAGTGTTGTGTTCAGCGTCACCTGAGGTCGATGTTTGTGAAAAAGGCTTTGCATCCTGGCTAAGGATTCTTGATCATTTTTCAGTGTTAGTGCGTCCGATGGATTGGATGAGCGGAGCCGTTATTTATTTCGGAAAATTGTGGAAGCGTGTCCCACGGGAAGATTGTATAAGTGTGACATGTAGTCACTTGTTTGACTAAAGATTTAAACCAAGTATGAGGATTGTGGTAATATTATTAATTTGAGAATTTAGGCCTAGAGGGCACTTTGGCTATCGGGTTATGAACTGAGAAGGTTGCTCCGGTGGTGATGGTTGTTCTTACGTGTTATGAGGGAAAGGGAGTTGCTATGGACCTTTGAAAGGTTATTAGCCAAGTTGGAGCGATTAGAAATTGGCTTGAGATCAATGAATTGATTTATATATGTGAACAGGGCTTTATATCAGGCCAGTTGTGTGCGTTTCAACGGGCGTTCCCTATGGAGGAACAGTCGGGGTGTTATTGTGTCATCAGCTATTCCAGGTAATGATGTATTGCGCCACATGAGTTGTGAGGTGGCTTGATAAATTCTTATGCATTAAGGTTTCGCGTGTCAATGATGTTATGTAAGCGGAAGGGCTCTTGAGATTCAGGTCATGTGTCGCACCTCAGTTGTGCTTGAGTTTTGTAGCCTATAGCGCTATGTGTTTTCTCAGGGATGGTATTATGCACTTAGCGTGCTTACGATCGAAATTCGATATTTTTATTGTAATGAGCAGATTTAGCTCGAAGTGCAATCTCCTTGTGTGATGTCTGTGTGTGGATCGGGTGGCATGCCGCCATGGGTATGTTATTTGGATCGGGTTGTGCGCAGCAACAGTGTGATGTCAAGTCCGATTTTCTATATGCTATTTTTTGTGTTTCGCTTCCTATCTTCTAAGAAAAGTCTGTATTAGTGCGAAGGTCAGGTAATTCCTTCCAGAGTTTGATTTTCTGTTGGTGTTGTGTTCGTTTGGTGGCCTATTGGCACATTGTGGCGTTATATGAGACTTTTGATAGCATTCAGAGTGTCTTATTGCCTGAGCAGTTCGTACTGGGTGAGACGAGATTATAGGATTTAAGATCAGTGCAATCTAATTGTATGAAGTATAT
Organism: Nicotiana glauca; assembly: GCA_026770625.1. Lineage (NCBI taxonomy): Eukaryota > Viridiplantae > Streptophyta > Magnoliopsida > Solanales > Solanaceae > Nicotiana > Nicotiana glauca. The sequence goes on from MU686509.1 coordinate 166,228, forward strand.
TATTGAGCTGAGATCATTATTTTGCTCAGAATATGGTAATGTTTCTTATCAGAAGTACGACTTAATGATTGGTTGACTCGGCAGTTGAATATGAATTTTGGCACATCTCATCCGTCGTGACGGTATTTTAAGGGTTAGAGTAAGACTTGCCTGTGTCATGAGGTGCAATGGGAGCATCTGATTCGTTGAATTCTTGGCCAAAAGGATCGGAAAATATTATCGTGGTCCTGTGGATTATGTGTTGCAAAGTGAGATTCCAGCAAAGTTATACAGTCATGTCTGAGTACAGCGTGTAGTGATTGATATGGTGATCGTATGTTGAAATAAGCCTGGCATGGAATTCCGGATTTTGGAATTGGGCTCTATGGCTTAATTGCTTGAATAACAGGGAATATCTATAGATTTTATTGAGCTAACTTGCTCAGCTAAGTTGTGGTAGCACGGGAAGGTGCATGAGGTGCTAAACAGTGATTTCAGACTACTTCTGTATAGTTCTCAGCATGTTCAAGGACGAACGTATGTTTAAGTGGGAGAGAATGTAATGACCCGACCGGTCGTTTTGAGTACTAACGCTCCGTTCAGCAGTCGGAGGCCATAAACAGCTTCAGTTTAGGTGTAATGACTTGTACGCGTGGTCAGAATTGAATTTCGGAAAGTTCGGGTTTGATTTGGGAAGAGATTCTCAATTCATAAGCTTAAAGTTGAAAGAAATGAACTAATATTGGAATTTTGAGTAAACGACCTCGGAATAAGGATCTGAAGGTTCCAGCAGGTTCGTATGATGATTTCGATCTTGGATGTATGCCCGGCTCGGGTTTTGGATAACCCGGGAGCATTTTGGCGCCTATTGTGGAAGTTAGCATTTTAGAAGGAATTTCATAAGTTTGGTTTGAAGTGAATTTCAGTGTTATCGATATCCGTTTGGAATTCCGAGACTGGGAGTAGCTCCGTATGGTGATTCTGGAGTTGGGAGCGCGATCGGAAGTGAATTCGGAGGTCCGTAGGTCATTTTGAAGCAATTTGGCTAAAGATATAAATTTGAAAGTTTTTGAAAAGTTTGACCGGAAGTGTACTGTTTGATATCGGGGTCGGAATCTGATTCCGGAAGTTATAGTAAGTCCGTAATGTCAAATATGACTTGCACGCAAAATTTGAGTTCAATCGGACGGTTTGATAAATTTAAACATCGGAAGTAGAAGTTGGAAAGTTTAAAGTTCATAAAGCTTGAATTGGGGTGTAATTCATGATTTTAGCATTGTTTGATATGATTTGAAGCCTCGAGCAAGTCCGTAATGTATTTTGGGACTGGTTGGTATGATTGGTTGGGGTCCCGAGGCCTCGGGTAGATTTCGGGTGGTTAATGGATCGAAAATAGATTTTTCAGAAGGCTGAGTTTGCTAGTTGCTGGTATTTCTGCTTCTGCAGAAATGGGACCGCAGAATCGGTAGAGGGCGCCGCAGAAGCGGATTTGTTTGAAGGTTCGTGGACCGCATATGCGGTCAATGTTCCGCAGAAGCGGGATCGCATCTGCGGAAGTGGTTATCACAGAAGCGAAAAGGGGGCTGCCAGGGCGGATCGCAGAAGCGGCTTTTGACCGCACCTGCGGAACCGCAGAAGCGGTCCAAGGTCCGCAGGTGCGGAAATGACTGGAGCAGTGAGGTTGATTTAAATCGTGGTTTGAGTTCATTTTTCCCATTTCTTCATGGCTTGGGCGATTTTTGGGGAGCTTCAAGAGAGGATTTTTTTCTTCAATGTTAAGGTAACTTATCCCCATCACTTTTGAGTTAAATATATCAATTATGTACGGATTTAGGCATGGAAATTATTGTAAATTTGAGGTTTTGGTAGAAAACCTAGAAAATTATATTCTTGGAATTTAGCCACGATTTTGGGTATGGAATTTAGAGAAAATTATATATTTGAGTTCCTAAGGTCATGGGTAACCTTTATCTTCAAGAAATTTCAGAATTCGGGCACATGGGCCCGAAGGCATTTTGGTCATTTCACTAAGCGAAGTTGGGAATTTATATAATTTGAATTGTTAACAAGTATTTAAGCATGTTCTCATTAGTTTGTCGTTAATTGCCTAGTTTTGGTGCATTGTGCATCGGTTCAAGCGTTCAGAAGAATGTAGAATGCCGGTTATGAGTCTTCGGAGCGAGGTGAGTCTCCTTTCTAATCTTGTGAGGGGGAATTTACCTCATATGTGCGTTAAATTGGTTATGTGCTCCTATTTGTGGGGCTACGTACGCACGTGGGGATGAGGGTCCATGCGTAGCTACTATTATGCTATTGTCCGGTTAGTCTAGGATCCAAAAACATGTTATATTTGGATTAATTGTGAACCCATTGATGGCTTGAATTGCTTAAATCACATTAAATTAATGAATGGATTTCTAAAAAGACTTAAGCTTCGTTTTCCCAAATTATTAAAGAGAATTGGCCTTCATTGGATAATTGCTCTATGTTGACTTCTTGACCGACTATCTGTCTGTGTGTGTTTATTTTGGAACGGGCCGAACGTCTCGACAGATTAATAGATGCATCTATAGGCGCGCCGTCTACCCTCGGCAAGTGCACATTTATTTATGTTAGATCGGGCCGTCGCCTCAGTGTGATTTGCGAATGCTGGTATTGCTGCCTGGAACTTAATTAAGTTATTATTGCCTTTTTATGGCTTAAAGATATTTGGATTATATTTAAAAAGGAATTCTGGAAAATTTCCTATAAAGGAATTAATTGTTTATTTGTTTCTTTCTATTTGGACTAAAATTATGTTTATAAAATAAATTCACTAATTAATATATATATTAAGGATGAATCATTATTGGATCATTATAAAGTGTCAAAGTTGACCATCTCGTCTCTACCCCTTCGGGATTAGGCGGGATACTCACCGAGTACATGTTGATTACGTACTCATACTACACTTCTGTGTATTTTTGTTGCACAAGTATATATACTTTTAGCTGCCTACTGGGTGTAGCAGCACGAATAATTCTGGGACTAGGTGAGCTACAAATTTGTGAGGCGACNAAAGTTGACCATCTTGTCTCTACCACTTCGGGATTAGGCGGGATACTTACTGAGTACACGTTGATTATGTACTCATACTACACTTCTGTGCATTTTTGTTGCACAGGTATATATATCTCTAGCAGCCTACTGGGCGTAGTAGCACGGATATTTCTGGGACTAGGTGAGCTGCATCATTCGAGGCGACCGCAGCTAGTGTAGTTCCTTTCAGCCTTTGTATTTTTCCCTGTCCACCGTATTTCGGACTGAGGTTGTATTTTATTTTCCTTATCAGTAGTTTCTCATGTACTTGTGACATCGGGTTCTGGAGATGTATTTGAATTTATTCAGAAATCTTACAAGTTGTTGAAATATTTCATTATTCATTTGGAGGGGTATACTGAGTCTTGTTTAAATTGTATAAAAGAAACGTTTTCAAAATTATTATAACGAGAATTTGAATTAAGTATTCTAGTTGGCTTGCCTGACAACGGTGTCCGGCGCCACCACGACCCTTAGTGGATTTTGGGCCGTGACACTTTTCTTTTACTTTCAAACACACGAGAAAGACTATGTTTCAGTTTATCACAGAGATCTCCTAAAAATGTGTCTTACCTATATGTTCTTGACATGCAGAGAAACAATAAAATCACCATCCTTATGTAGACGACCTAAAATTGCTTTTTAAGGATAAGGAAGCACTATTTTAGGTTGGCGTATTTAACGGGCTTTCAGCAGACATAGGCCCATGTTTTCAGGCCTCTATAGCAGCTTTAGGCCCATGGTCTATTTAACGGATTGTTACACAAATAATCGGCCAGATTTATTGTTTTTTTTCGGTATATATAGATTATATTGATTATATAAAATTATACACACACAAGCGCGCAATCGCATGCGCGCGCGCGCGCGCGCACACACACACACACACATATATATATATATATATATATATATATATATATATATATATATATATATATATATATATATATATATATATATATATATATTCGTTGGCTATTTTTAGTTTTAGAGATTCGACGGACGACGATTTGGATTAATTCTTCTACGAAAAGTTACTTTGATAAAAGTAATTCTAAAAAATGAACAATTATTAAAAGTTTAGCCAAACAGTTCACTACATAAATGCTATACCAAATTTCTTTTAAGTGATTTAATTGTGTAAATATTCTTTATAGTATCAGGTAGTACTTAAATTGTTTCTAAATCTCCCGTAATTTGGTTTGTATAATTTTCTCTCTTTCTTTCTTTTCACTCTATTTATCCATTATATTCATTGTTTTTTAAAAAAAGTTAGGCAAATTGAACTTCCAGATGCTTCTTCACAAAGTCACTTGATTAATTGATCAGTGAAAAAACTTGCAACATACTTAATCAACTAACCAACACTTACAATTTACTACATCTAATTAATTAACATAAACCCATCTTTAGGCTGCTAGATAGAAAGAGAGAAAACAACATACCATACTACCACACACTACGTATTCTAATTAAACTTAGGCAACATAATTAACTAATTACTAATAGTACATAAAAGCATCACCAGAAATATTAGTTTCTTCTCCTTGGAATTGATCTCCATCTGAAAATGCATAACCTGGAAGCTGCAGCTGATCCAAGTTATAGTTTATTTGTGCATTCTCAACATGAGTTGGGTTATTCTCATGAGGATAATAATTAGCAAAATTAGAGTCATGAGCCATTAGCAACGGATGATGATAATTTGGATTACCATAATCATCTACAATATTAATCATGGTTTGATGCAGCCATATTTGAGTCTTGAGAAATTTGACATAGTGAATTGCTTCTTCTAACATGGTAACTGTGTCCATTTTTGAACCACCAGGGATTAAACTCTGCAAAATCTTGAAACGATCACTGATTCTATGCCTTCTTTCACGAGCTGCTACACTCTGTGGATCAGTTGATAGTTTCACAACTGATCTTTTTTTCTTCTTTTCTTTGTCATTAATTTTGCTTGAAGAAGAAAAACAAGTGGAGTGTTGTTGATCCATTGATATAACTAATTACCTCAATCTTCTCCTTTTTTTTAAAAGATATCTTTATGAAGTTTGAGAAAAGGAGATATTGTCCATGCATGGTTTATATAGAGGAAGAAGATTGCGTTAGGTACGTGGGACAATATAGAAATATGGTCATCTGATTTGAGTCAGCCAATCTTTAGGGCAAGATTACGAGTTTCTTGGGGGGTAAATACTCCTCCAACTGTAGGGTCAATAGGGCAGCAAAAGAGGTCTGCCATTGAAAATTACCTAATATTACTGACAGTACGTAAAAGTATTTCTGTATACGCAAGGATTGTTGGATGTTTTTCCTCATCTCCTGACGTTTTTTCTTTGTAGATACAATATGGCTTAGTATTTTACACCATCAGGTAATTCACAAATTATTTACAAGTACTTCTCTTTAAAATTGAAATTTATAGTTTCTAAAATAACTTAACCCGTTACAGCAAATGAAGGTAACTTAATCTATATTATGTTTCTTGCACTATGTAGAATTTTTAAGAGGGATATTAATATCGACAACAAAAATTTTGGTTATAGCATAACAACCAAAGCATTAGAAAGAAACATACAAAAATTATTATCTACGAAGAAGCGTTCAATAAGATACCATTACATTAAACATTTTTAAATTATAATATATACAATTATCTACTAACATGACCAAATTGATCGTTTGTGTAAGATCTAATGATATCCTTTCATTTTGAATAATATTTTGGCATTTAGATGATGTATTATTATGCACAAAATTTCTCTCATTAATTAAATTTTATTGTTCCTCCATATAAATATATATTTAAACCATTACATGTCGTTATTAAGTGCAACGCACGTTCATAAATACTCGTCTTATAAAAGAACTCTATACTGTCAATGGAGACTAAGCTAGTTAAACTCTACCAATTAATGCATATTAAATATATTTATTTGCAATTATCTTTTTAAGTGTACTTTTATATAAATATATTAATTGTCAATATATAAACTTAAACTCTTGCCAAAAGTATTATTTCCACATAATTAGACGTAATGTTTTAGGTTAACATGCAAAATTATTTTTATGTCAATTTTGACACATACAGATACAAAAATGTGTCGATCAGTAATTAGATAATAGTCCCATGTACCTAAAATGGAGAAAGGAAAAAAAAAAAAAGAAAAAAAAAGAGAGAATTGAAACTGAGTAGTCCATTATTAAACTGAGATTAGGTTAAATGAATAGTTTAAGTGTCCTTTCATACTACTACTGGAAGGGACATGAGAAAGCACTGAATTCTAAGTTGCTACATATGAAAGTGCTACTGCCTAGCTAGGGGCCACTCTTATCGAGAGTCCGGAACTTAATTAATGCTTTTTTGTACATAAAACACATTTTTTATATTAAAAAAAAAAAATTACATTAATACATATTTTGCAGTTTTATATTGCAAATTAAGTTAACAGATTTTTTATCGTTAACTCAATTCGCAGTATAAAATTGCGAACTACATTTAAATTTTTTTTTTTTATTTTGCTGTGTAGTGGTCCCGGACTTATTTAATGAAGGCATTTCGCAGTAAACTACTACGAATTGCTAATTCTCAGTAGTTTACTACGAAATACCTTGATTAAATCAACCCCTTCTTCTTCCCCAGACACATTCCGCCATTAAAATACAAATTTGGTCCCCCTCCCCCCAATCTGTTCCCCACGACGCCCCACGTTAAAAAAAGAAAAAATTCCGGTCCCACTCGTCCCCTAAAGAGCAAGGAGTGTAGGTCCCACACACAAAAGAAGCTTTGGATTTCGTGTTTGGGTGCAAAAACTCACTTTCAATAATATTTACATTGAGGTATTTCAATTTTTTTTATGCCGAAACTCATATAGTATGTTTTCATGTGAATTTTTGTCATGTTAGTGTTTAATTTTGTTTATTTTATATATCCGATTTGTTTTATTTGATATGTAAGTATTAATTTGATAAGTTAGTATGTACCCGGTTATTTGATATGTTAGTATGTTTCGATAAATATTATCCGAATATTCAATTTTGTTGTGTTAGTATGTTTGCATTAGTATTATTTATTTTGTTATTAATATTATTAATATTATTTATTTTGTTATTAATATTATTAATTTTGTTATTAATATTATTTATTTTGTTTATTTGTATTGTTGATTTTATGTTCATATTGGATAGCATAGAGCCTTTTAGCCTAGAGCCTTTTAGCGTAGAGACTTATAATAATTAAGGATTATAAGGTGATACCGGGTCTCAAAAATCAAGCTTGGAACCCATACACAACTATTATCTCCAATTTTAAAAATCATACTTAATTTAATTTATTAAGTTAATAAAGTTCTAAAAATATTGAAATTGAGACTTATCATAATTAAGAATTATTCGGTGGTACCGGGCGTCAAAAATCAAGCCTGGAACCCATACACAACTATTATCTCCAATTTCAAAAATCATACTTAATTTAATTTATTAAGTTAATAAAATTCTAAAAATATTGAAATTGAGACTTATAATAATTAAGAATTATTCGGTGGTACCGGGCGTCAAAAATCAAGCCTGGAACCCATACACAACTATTATCTCCAATTTCAAAAATCATACTTAATTTAATTTATTAAGTTAATAAAATTCTAAAAATATTGAAATTGAGACTTATAATAATTAAGAATTATTCGGTGGTACCGGGCGTCAAAAATCAAGCCTGGAACCCATACACAACTATTATCTCCAATTTCAAAAATCATACTTAATTTAATTTATTAAGTTAATAAAATTCTAAAAATATTGAAATTGAGACTTATAATAATTAAGAATTATTCGGTGGTACCGGGCGTCAAAAATCAAGCCTGGAACCCATACACAACTATTATCTCCAATTTCAAAAATCATACTTAATTTAATTTATTAAGTTAATAAAATTCTAAAAATATTGAAATTGAGACTTATAATAATTAAGAATTATTCGGTGGTACCGGGCGTCAAAAATCAAGCCTGGAACCCATACACAACTATTATCTCCAATTTCAAAAATCATACTTAATTTAATTTATTAAGTTAATAAAATTCTAAAAATATTGAAATTGAGACTTATAATAATTAAGAATTATTCGGTGGTGCCGGGCGTCAAAAATCAAGCCTGGAACTCATACATAAGTATTATCTCCAATTTTAAAAATCATACTTAATTTAATTTATTTAGTTAATAAAATTCTAAAAATATTAAAATTAAGACTTATAATAATTAAGAATTATTCGGTGGTACCGGGAGTCAAAAATGAAGCCTGGAACCCATACACAACTATTATCTCCAATTTTAAAAATCATACTTAGATGGTCCATTTCCCACATGAACATAACCTTCTATTTTCATTCACCGTATGTAGATTATTCCCACGATATCCGTTGATAGCGGTCTTACCTTCAAAAATACCCCGTTCATGATCGTACTGAAGAAATGAATGTCACTGTGCTCGCCTCCTGTACCTTTCAAATCTTGCCATGGGTATTGGCATAAATTCAACACCTCTGTCCATCAATGATGATGCAGCTGCATGCCTTTCAACAAACCTCTCTGCACTCTGTTTGAATGTCATGCGGACCATGGCAGTGACATGCAGTCCACGGGCAGACTTCAACAAGTCGTTGAATGACTCCGACACATTTGTGGAGAGGGCTCCCCATCGTCTGCCGCCATCAGCATGCAATGTCCACATTTGAGGGTCATGTTGCATCAACATAGGCTCGTGGTTCTATCTGCCGGACCGCTTCCATGCGCCTCGTGAATTTACACTACTGGTGCTTAGTTGCAGCCATCCACATTAAGTCATGCAACGCCTTGTCAGGAAATTTCTTCTGGAAATTGGCCTTCAGGTGCCTCATACAGTAATGGTGGTATGCATGTGGTTCCTGCCATTCAGGCAAGTGACGTACAGAACTTAAAATACAACCATGCCGATCTGATATTAGACAAATACCTGAACGCTGTTTGACAACGTGCTGCTTCAAGTGGTTCAAGAACTGCGTCCATATCGCTTCACTTTCGTTGGCACAAATGGCAAAAGCTAGTGAAAATATTTGTTCGTTGGCATCTACAGCAACTGCAATCAAAAGCTTAATATCATACTTTCCATAGACATGAGTATCGTCTATGGAAATTACAGGACGACAATGCACAAAACCATCAATTGCTGGTTTAAATGACCAAAATACATAGTTGAATATATATTTCGGTTTGTCCGGACTTCACTCACACCTCCATTCAACAACAGTCCCGGGGTTAAAGTGTTGCAATGCAGCCATGTACCTGGGTAGATTTGAAAAAGACTTATCCCAGTCGCCATAAATAAGTTCAAAGGCACGTTTGCGACCGAGATATGCCTTTCTTTTAGTTATAGTACAACCATACTCCTGGTGGACGGCTGTAATACACTCTTTAATATTGAACCTAATGGACACTTCCAAAAATGGAACCAATACAAAGGAAATCAAGTCCACATCCAAATTGAAGTGATTCTCATTGAATGTGTCCATTTCACATCTATGCTCGCTAATAAATTTACCCACTTTTCACAAACCTGATTTTTTCTTTGTGGCACGCAGCATCCAGTGACAACCCATAAACCACCTACGGCATATAGCCTTCTATTTATCCGTAGTTGACTCACTTACCGTCATCTCACGACACTCCCTTATACTGTAGATTTTTACAGCTCTAACTAGGCGAGCTTTGTCGGAAAAATGCATGCCCTTTGTAAGAACAGCTGGTCTAGATTCATCCCACATCACCGATCGTAATTCATCATCATCCCTTGTGAGGGCATCAACGTTAGGCATGCTTGGCAAATTATCAAGGTAGGGAATATTTCGCTCATGAAATGGTACGTGAGACTCATACACTCTTGGTCTAACAGGAGGTGGAGGAACATGCTCCCTAGTCAGCTCAGGTTCCACATTCACTTCCTCCTCATCATCATCACCCTCCTCATGGAAGGGTGTCTCATCCCCAGACTCATTCGCATTATTGTCATAATCACTATCATCCTCCTGACTCTGCGCATCTGCCAAATCACGAGTAAAAACATCGTCTATGGGCAACTGTGTAAGGCCAGGAGCTTCAACAAGCTCGTTTTCGCTGCAGAAAACAAACAAAAACATAAGTTACCCAATACTCAGGAAAAATACTTTACATATTGCTATATCATTTTACTTACAAATCGTATTGTCTTGACGTTTCATGATGGATATTTTCAGGTTGGTGATAACTCCCAGATGGACCACCGTGGTTCAATACTCCAGACCTACGCAGATTCCAACTAGGGGCGGGGTCATAACTTGTAAAATTCAAATCTAGACGGTACCCCCTATAAAAAATATGAGTGTTAATACAAATCCAATTAAAATATGAAGAAGAAAAAATTCGCTAAAACCTAGTCAAAATTAAGTTTACCAGTCGTCTTGTTGATTATATGAAGTAGAAACATTATTTTCTGCCTGCTCATTCGCCTGTGGTGACAAGTTTAAATCAAGGCAAGCTCTTCCATCTCCAATCTGTCTGGCAAACGCTGCTCCAGAATAACCACCCGATGACTGGGGGTTATCGCCGGTATGCACGCCCTCATTACTACGAAGGTCCTCCACCTTCACATACATTTCCAATAATTTTATAACAATCAATTCCCTATATTTGTCCGGAATTCGCAAAAAATCTCTAAGAGTTTCATCATCCTCGATGTTAAACTCAGAATAATAAGCAAACCCCTGCGGAGTCACTGAATAAGAAAATCTACCGGTTACTTTAAGTCTAACCGAACGCCTCCGCTCACTCGTTTTTTTTACGTAACAACGATACCAATGTATCGTACTCCATATTAAGCGGCAATTTAACATGACACTGTGGAGGTGAGCTATACCTCACAGAGTTATTCTCCACCACAACCTCAGCCCCCCAATATAGTGAAACCCTTATTTTTGGCACTTCAGACATTGTAAAAAATTGATTGATAAGGAGAAGAGAGAATAAACGTATGTTTGAAGTTTAAGTGTTGAATGCATTTTTATAAAACTGAAGCGCCTATAAATAAGGCAAGTCCGACCTTGGGGTGTACAATTTTTCAAAGAAATTTGCAGTATTATACTGCGTTTTATGTGTTTGAATTATTGCGGTGGGGCCTAAAATCAGCCTATTTCGCAGTTTTATACTGCGATTTAACTAAATTTGTAGTATAGAACTGTGAAATGATAGTTCAAAAATTACCTGGCCCTGTCTCACACAATTCGCAGTTTTATACTGCGAATTGCAAAAAAAAAAAAATTAAATGTAGTTCGCAGTTTTATACTGCGAATTGAGTTAACGGCAAAAAATCCGTTAACCCAATTCGCAGTATAAAACTGCGAAATATGTATTAATGTAATTTATTTTTTTTTAACATCAAAAATGTATTTTATGTACAAAAAAGCATTAATTAAGTTCCGGACTCCTCTTATCGATGGTATTTAAAATTTACCAGTAATTTAAGATATTCATTTGACCCATGCCATGTATCTATTCATGTGCAAGACACATATTATGTATTTATTAGTTTGGTGTAAATATCCGGTACGAATAAGTTTTTACTTTCATTTGACTATGAAAAGCTTTAATCTATCCTCTTCATACAGAGAACTTCACTTTATAACTCGTTAGCAGAGTGTTGTCAAATAATTGTGAAAAGTCGAAAACGAAAGTTTCATATCAAATGGAGTGCAAATTAAAGGAGCACTTTAACCGAAAATGAATATTAGCACGAATCCGAATTAGACAGACCAAAATTGATACTTACACTGAATGCGAAACCAAAAGAAAAAGGAAGAGGAAAGGATACCGGGAGATTGGTTTTTAAGACTCACTAGAAATGTTTTGAGCAATCGGTAAAAATTAACATAGAACAACTCCATTTCCTCCTCAGAGATGCTACTGAAATAGGCGTAAATATATAAATGAACGTCGTTGATTATGTCACCTCCACAACCAATTAACCTTTGGGGCTTATGTTTTGTTTCTGTTCCTAGGATTCATTTTGTTTGGTTAAAAGGAGAATCACTGTACAATATCGTCTTGGATATAGTCAGAACAAAGTAACTTCTTTCTCTTTATTAGCTCTTCTTTTTGAAGTGCAAAATTTGCATGAATATTAGTGCTGTGCTCTAATATTTCAAACTTCTTTTGCTTTTTCAACCTAAAGGTACTTTAATTAGCAGTAGTAATTCTGTTATTCTCTTCGTAGTTGACATATTAGACTTTCCTTGGGAATTTAACCAAATCCTCTCTTTTGTCCATTCATAACCAACATACCATACCCATTACGAATAGGAGTCTGAAATCAAAGTGTGGTTCTTTTGGACTCAAAGAATCATAATGTGTTCGAAAAAAATTGGGCACCATAATATATGTAGTGCGATATTTTATCGCACTATATCTTAACGGTACATCTGCCTTTCAGGATAGCGCGGTGCAATACTGCGCTATACTTAAGTATTGGGCCCACAAATAATTCTTACGAGTTTAACTGACACATCAATAATTCAATTGGGTATAGCGCCCATATTGAAGGCGCTATACCTCAAATAATTGTACCCCCGGACTAGTTCTTTTCCTTATTTAAAGAGTTTTAAAATTTTATAAAAATCCATTCAGGATCCTTCAAGTTGTCTGAAATATTTATCCATTAAATTATTTTGCATTTTGTCATAATGTTTGAAGAGCGAGGAATTAGAGTTTCATTATATTGGGGGTGAGTTTATGGTGGCGAATAACTCAGTTATAGAAAGAGGTGTTGAATTCATGCCAATACCAATAAAAATATTTGAGAAATACAGGAAGCAAGCACAATGGCATTCATTTTTGCAGTATTGCAACGAGTAAAATATTTTTGAAGTTCGCACCGCTATCCATCACAATTTGGGGAATAATACACACACTGTTAATGAAGCTAGAAGGTAATTCTACTGTGGGAAGTGGTCCATCTATCACATGCCGTGATCACATGCCATGAAGTGCTTTCAACATACAGGTTTCGCGGCAACCAGGTACATTGATAAAGAATATAGAGTTGATGCATACTTAAACACCTATAGTGGACAATTGCAGACAGTGGGTGCTGAGCGTTATTGGCCCCCAAAACCATTTAAATAGTGTGTAACAAGGAGTATGTGCGTCAATGACAAGTGCAAAAAAGAACGTGTATACGGAACCAAATAGATACTGGTGATACCGTTTATGCGTGTAAATATGGCTTATGCTTGCAAACACCACACGACATTCGTAAATGTTCTTCAACTAGTTTGGGTAGTGGTGGTAATTCAGCTCCCGGTGGGAGTTCATCCAGTGTGCCCAACTATGAAGGATACACGTAGTGTTTTGTTACAGTAATTTATTATAATAAGTGTATGTACATGTTCAGCTTGCAAAATGTATGAAATAAAATTATATTGTCATTGGGGTTTAATCTAATTTATATTTAGCATTAATACTTCAATACAACAATTTAACATACATCCCAAGAAAAAAAAATCAATTGTCATTCGTTATTATCGTCGTTGTCTGGCACCATTTCATTGTCAGTGTCTTCATCTTCTTCATCAACATCGTTTACATACCCTTCGGGATCGAGGGCATCATATTCTAGGCCCCAGTTGACACACATTTCTCCCACTTCATTGCTATCATCAAAAAGATCACTTGCTTGATTTCTACAATAATATGGGACTCATATGTCCAATGTTAGTGGTAGAAACTTAGGTGTTCCCTCCCACTCCACAACTATTGGGACAACAGGATAACCATTGTCTCTATGCAATTTATCATTTTGTAATAAATCCAGTACAGATCCTCCGTTCCTCCCTATCGATGCCCCATTTTCCTCGCGAAATAGGATTTACGACATTTGGGAAGACAACTCCATTCCCGTTTGGGAATTGGATTTTGGATTTGAAGATCCACCACCTAATGATTAAGTACATTAGGACACTAAGGGTTTTGAGTTGGAAAACTAGAGTTCAGGTAAGGGTTAGAAATTATCTCGAGGGGAAGGTGTTAGGCACCCCTCAAGATCCACTAGTATGGTTCTTGGCCATGCTATGTTGTGACTTTAAATGCAAACAAGTAAATAAATAATTCCACACATAAGGGCTGCAAATAGGTACGTAACAAACATGTTGAAATTGAGGTCTAAGTGATCTCATAATTTGTTTAAGAAAAATGTCTAAGTGCAGAAATTTAAACAAAGAAATGAATAAATGAAAATTTTGAAAAGAAGAGAATAGTGCAGTAAAAAGGAGGAATTTGGTGACTGAAATGAGATATAGAATTTTATTAATAAAATAATAATAAAGCTACATAAAGGAAAGAGGTCCTAGGTTTTTGAAACACATGGATCATCCACACAACACCGATAGCCAATCGTACACATGGTGTTGTCGCGTGATCATCATCTCCATGTCTACCCTTCCCACCCAGTTAAGGTGTTAAGCGCGGAATGGTATCATTACCTACTGCATGCTATTACCCATCCCACCTATCAGTCCCGGAGGCAGTTGGGACTACTAATCCTAAAGGGGAGGGAGCTTGGCTTTTCAGAGTTTAAAAGGATAAAAATCTAGGGCGACAGTCAAAACACATAATGCAGTTAAAGGGCAACTAGTAGCAACTAAGGGCTCAAACATGCCTCCTCATTTTAAGAAACAAATTGTTTAGCATGTCTTACACAAACTGATTTGGTCTGAATTAAATTAAGGTGTAGGATAGGTTAATTTACCACATATTTTCCAGATAGGGAGTCCAAATTAGTCCTGCTTGGATGTAGTTGTCGAAAACTAACATAGTTGATTAATTATTTAACTATTTGCCTATGTGTTAAACGGGACATATAGGCATGATATCTATTAATGGAGGAATAAACTGATTACAAAAAAAAAAAATATTTGTTGGTTTTAAGCTCTGCGAGTGTTAAACAAATTACCACTAATTTTAAACTTAGGAGCGAATGGGCGATTCAGATTTAGTTGATAGCTCCTATAGGCATGCTCTCTAGGCGTTACTGATTTTATCACTGTTATTGTCATGCAGAGATCCTATGGGTAGGTCATCTATATGCAATTGGTTATTTTATCCCCTATAAGCAGATTTACCTAGTGACAGATGCATAGGCAAAATGCAGGAAGTCCTATAGGCACGTTATCTATATGATATGCAGAGTTTCAGCAAAGATTTATGGGCATGGTATTTATGCGAAGTGCAGAAAACCTATGATCATGGTATCTATGTGAGATGCAGATGTTTGAAAGTTGTAAGTCCTGCAAATATGGTATCTACATGAGATGCTGAATTTTGAAAGTAATAATTCCTAAAACATGGTATCTACATGAGATGCTAAATTTTGAAAGTAATAATTCCTAAAACATGGTATCTACATGAGGTGCTGAATTTTGAAAGTAAATATCCATAAAACATGGTATCTACCCCTTTACATTAACTTCGCAGAGAGTTGAAAGCATATATGGACACAAAGACTATAAATAAACACATTAGAACGATACTGAAATTAATTTTAGGATATACCAGTTCAAAGAAGCAAGTAAGGAGAAACGGTAGCCTTATGAAAGCCAAAGTGCAGTCAAGAAGCAAGAGTACAAGTTTTGAAGAGACTTGTGATTTTTGTGTGCTTAACCGTGTGTGGAGGATTATTAAAATCGTGTATTTATAGTGCAGAAAAGAAATAGAAATAGGTAAGAAAATAGTTTGAGAATCAACCACACAAGGTTTCCCTTTAATTAAGGGATTCTGATTTCAAACAGGCAAAGTAAATAAGGAAAGAGGTTAACTAAATATTTTTCAGAGTAGTGCAAGAAGGGGTAAATACATAATAGTTATTTAAGAGAAGGGTTTTGACAGTAGACGGTTATGCAAATTAAGAAAAGGAAACCAATTGACAGCCAAGCAATCATGAGTTAAAAATTTGTATGAATGAACCAAGTCAAAAAAAAGGTAAAGAGCGGCTTTACTTAAGAAGAATCAGCAACAATAAATTAACCCCAAAAAAAGGATTATGATTCGAACATAAGTTGAAAAACCTTTTTGAAGAAAGATTTTAACACACATATAAAAGGGACTGTCATGCTAATCAAAAGAGTCTAGTATAGAAGAATTCAGAGTCATGCACAAAAGGGTTCGAATTCAATACATAGATCCAAAGCGAGTTTGAGAGAGTTCAGGGCTCAAATAGAACCTTAGTCCAAACATACAAGACCAAACTCGCCCAAAAAACCACCCTAAAATCCTAGGGTTTTGACTTGAATAAGATGCAAAGAAGACAAAAATGAGAGAACAAGCCAATACAGTAGAAAGTTTAAAGCAAACAGAGTAAGGGAATTAATTCGAAACATAATGGAAGCAAAAGAAACAGTAGAGGAAAACATGCTTAAGTAGGTATTCTAGAGGAAACTTAAAAAGACGAAATAGTAAGAACACTTAATGAACACAGTAGAAAAATACGGTAGGCGAGATCATAGTGGAAGAAAATAGCAGAACATCGTTAAGAGAATTCAACCGCATAGCATAGAAACACAGTAGAGGAACATGCGTGGTAATAGAAGAACATAAGAACATAGCAGAGACACACATACACAAAGAAAAGGAAAGGAAAAGTCCGAAAAACACTTAAGCATTTTCAAAAACCCTAAATCGGAAAGAAGTGACTTTGAAAGTAAAAATTTTAAAAAAAAGTTGGGGAAATCTTTTGAGAACTCAAAAATAGTGCATGAATACACACAGATCTAAAGAGAATCGGAGAAAAACCTCGAACAACTAGGGTTTCAAATGAACCCTAGAGTGAGAAAGTCTTGGAAAAGGTCCGATCTAAGTCGGATAAGGCTGGAGACAGGCTCAGGAGGCTAAGATACACCAGAGCCAGGCTGGAGATTGCCGGAAATCTCAATTCGGCGGAGGTCTGAGTGGAGACCTTTGAAGTCTAGCCTCAAACCTTCGAGTATCAGGCATATAGGAGAAATAGGAGGTGAGTATGAGGTTTCCATGGCCTGAGAAGCCATGGATTCCAGTGAGAATCGAAAGGGATTAGGGTTCATTGGGTGGCGGCGACTAGGGTTTGTAGAGAAAATGGGAGAGGAAGGGGATTCCTGGGCGGCGGGTAAAGGGAAATGAATTTAGGGTTGGGGTGTTGGTAGATTAAAAATGGAAAGGGAGTGTGTGAGCCGTTGATATTTTAGATCAACGGCTGGGATTAAAATAGGGTCCGTTTGGGTAATTTGAACGGGTTAGGGGTTGGGTTGGACTGGTCCAGAATTGGGCCTGGAATGGGGTCAATTAAGGGGATTAATGTGGCTATAATTGAAATGCAGATGGGCTATATATTAAATAGCCAATTTTCACTTTTTAATTTAATTAAAATAGTTAAAACGATTTGAAAGACAAATTAAAAGCACTGAACTAATTAATAATATATAAACGTTAATCTAACAATACTGGGAATAATTTTATAATTGTAAAACGTTATTAATCGTAATATAGGCTATAATTGCAATTTTATGCATTTTAGCTGTAAAATTATCAAATAATTTATCAAAATATGCTAAAATCACCTTTATTATATTGTTGCCTAAATATGAGGATGGAAATAAATTACTCGCTAAAATGATAGTTTTTTGGGAATAATTATTGGATTTTGTACTGCTAAAATAAATAATAAAATAATTTTAAAAAGTTTTAAAAATTAGAAAAAATATCAAAATTCTTGGGCATACTTATATATGCATGTAAATGCTATTTTGAGTATAAAAATAGGTGGGGAAAAATTGGATATCAACAACTGTCCCTCTTTACCCGGGAAGGATGGAAGAGTTGTCGGGTAAAGATATGATGGCCAATTTTGACCGAAAGAAGCATCTTGAAAAAGGTTTTGATCGAGCTCTAGTTCCTGAGCTTCCAACATATCCCTGGTCTTATAGGAATCAGGTCATATACAGTTCGGGATACATCGACGGAATATGCCGATGGAGGTTTTGAAAGGACGGACGCAATATTTAGGTTGGGAAGGATAGTCAGGGACCGATGGGCTGCGGGAACCAGAGCGAGATCACTCTTGCTGTAACGGCCGTTGCCAGCTGGTGTACCTACAGATGAGCAACAAAAACATATTGTGCATAAATTTAAACATGATGCAAGTTCCCGTTGGACTATGAATGCTGTCTTTGGACGGGTAGAATGACGTCCTTAGACCATGACGTCCTGGGCCATGAAGCTTATAATAAAGGATTCACAAGCTATGAAATGACGTTCTCGGGCTATGATAATGGTGCCTCCGAACCATGATGCCTTTGAATAATGACGTGTAAAACATAAAAGCGGGATTCTCAGGCCATGGCATGGCGTTCTCGGGCTATGAAAATGGTGCCTCCAACAATGACGCCTTTGGACAATTTGGCGATATTTCAGCCCATGAAATGCAGGATTTGGCGATGTTTCAGCCGATGTAAAACATAAATATAGATTGCGATATTTCAGCCGATGTAAAGATTTAAATAAAGTTGGCGATATTTCAGTCGATGTAAAGCATAAATATAAATAGCGGTATTTCAGCCGATGGGGATTTAGATGAAGTTGGCGATATTTCAGTCGATGTAAAGCATAAATATAAATGGCGGTATTTTAGCCGATGGGGATTTAAATGAAGTTGGCGATATTTCAGCCATGCAGGATTCAGTAAAGTTGGCGATATTTCAGCCGATGTAAAGATTTAAATAAAGTTGGCGATATTTTAGCCGATAAAAAGATTTAAATAAAGTTAGTGATGTTTCAGCCGATGTAAAGCATAAATATAAATGGCGATATTTCAGCCGATGTAAAGATCGAGGTTGGCGGTATTTCAGCCATGCAGGATTTAAATAGAGTTGGTGATATTTTAGCCATCCAAATAGTTAAATGAAATTGACGATATTTCAGCCGATGTGAATAAGAGGTGGTGATATTTCAGCCATGCCGGATGGAGGTAGTGCTTAATTTCGAAAGGCAGAAAGGTAGCCTTATGCAATGCAAGAAAAATGCAGATGGAGACAATGCTTAGTCTCGAAAGGTAGGAAGGTAGCCTTACGCAATGCAAGAAAATGGAGGATGGAGATAGTGCTTAACCTCAGAAGGCAGAAAGGTAGCCTTATGCAATGCAAGAAAAATGCAGATGGAGACAATGCTTAGTCTTGGAAGGCAGAAAGGTAGCCTTATGCAATGCAAGAAAAATACAGATGGAGACAATTCTTAGTCTCGGAAGGCAGGAAAGTAGCCTTATGCAATACAAAGAAATGCAAATGGAGACAATGCTTAGTCTCGGAAGGTAGCCTTATGCAATGCAGGGAAATGCAGGATGGAGGTAGTGCTTAACCTCAGAAGGCAGAAAGGTAGCCTTATGCAATGCAAGAAAAATGCAGATGGAGACAACGCTTAGTCTCGGAAGGCAGGAAGGTAGCCTTATACAATGCAGGAAAATGCAGGATGGACATAGTGCTTAACCTCTGAAGGCAGAAAGGTAGCATTATGCAATTCAAGAAAAATACAGATGGAGACAATGCTTAGTCTCAGAAGGCATAATGGTAGCCTTATGCAATACAAGAAAAATGTAGATGGAGACAATGCTTAGTCTCGGAATGCAGGAAAGTAACCTTATGCAATGTAGATAAATGCAGATGGAGACAATGCTTAGTCTCGAAAGGCAGGAAGGTAGCCTTATGCAATGCAGGGAAATGCAGGATGGAGGTAGTGCTTAACCTTGAAAGGCAGAAAGGTAGCCTTATGCAATGCAAGAAAATGCAAATGGAGACAATACTTAGTCTCGGAAGGCAGGAAAGTAGCCTTATGCAATGCAGAGAAATACAGATGGAGACAATGCTTAGTCTCGGAAGGCAGGAAAGTAGCCTTATGCAATGCAGAGAAATGCAGATGGAGACAGTGCTTAGTCTCGGAAGGTAGGAAGGTAGCCTTATGCAATGTCGAGAAATGCAGGATGGAGGTAGTGCTTAATCTCGGAAGGCAAAAAAGTAGCCTTATGCACTATGCAAGAAAATGCAGACGGAGACGATGCTTAGTCTCGGAAGGCAGGAAGGTAGCCTTATGCATTGCAGGGAAATGCAGGATGGAGGTAGTGCTTAACCTCGAAAGGTAGAAAGGCAGCCTTATGCAATGCAAGAAAATGCAGATAGAGAAAATGCTTAGTCTCGGAAGGCAAAAAGGTAGCCTTATGCAATGCGCAAAATAAAAGTGAAGAGTAACACAATTCCTTAGCTGAGAGACGACAGCTGCTAGTTTATTGTCACTGTGGTTGCTGGGGATGTCACGTGCAAATAGCATTATTAAATAGGCGATGATTCTAAGAGTTGTATTCCTAAAAAAGTATGAGTATGTAGTCGTATCTGATGATTTTATGTCTTGGGTGTCTATCCAAAGAAATGTCGTGTGTTTCGTAAAGGGGGAAGGTTAGTTCGTCTTCACATGGCCCCCGCTCATCCTACTCGGTTCTTGTTTTCATTGGAGTAGCGTCGTTAAACAAAGCAATTTTGATAGTAGCCATGCATGATTTAGTAAAAACATAATGTAAATACATAATTTAAAATGATTTTCTTTTAGATGAACCGACGACGGCAGCGCGGCACAAGACATTGCAACCTCTTTTGCTTCGGAATTTTGAGGGTCCTCCTCAAAATTCTGCCCCAGTTTACTAGGCTGGTGCCTCTGACGGCTGCGTGCGATGAATGGCTGAAATCAAATTTGGAATTTTGAGGGTCATCCTCAAAATTTTTCCCTAGTTTACTGGGCTGATGCTTCTAACGGCTGCGTGTAATGAATGGCTGAAAATCAACTTCGAAATTTTGAGGGTCCTCCTCAAAATTATGCCCTACTTTCCAATGGAGGGGGGAAATGAAAATATTATTGAATTGTGACCGAACCCATAGGGCTGCCTACGTATCCCCTCTTAAACGGGAATCAGGTCAGGCGTAGTCCAAATTACATCATATATGATAAATGGTTACACATAGTATCGCTTGACTGCATCTGAGTTAACTGGTTTTGGCCAAACTTCTCCGTCCATTTCTGGAAGTATGAGGGTTCCTCCTGTTAGAACCCGGTGAACCATGTACGGACCCTACCAGTTGGGAGAGAATTTCCATTTGGCTTTGACACATTTTAGTAATCTCAAATCGGGAGTCCTCCTATACAGGATTCCTCCGCAGTGTGTGCTTCTGAGTAGTGTTTGCAAGTTCTGGATATTATCCTGATGACAAATACTTCTTGATGTCATGAAACCATGGTTTTCCATCTGCTTCTTCTTCGACATGAGCACAGTAAGCAGGTTGATCCTGGATTTTTACGGGGATAAGATCAATGAAGTTCTTATTTGGATGTTGAATCATGGATGATAGAGTGGCCAATGCATCGGCGTACTCATTCTGGACTCTAGGGACATGCCAGATTTCTGTCTTTGTAAACCTCTTCCTCAACTCCTATACATAATGCAAATACGGGAGTAATTTGGAGTTCTTGGTTGCCCATTATTCTCGGACCTGATGTATGAGCAAGTCGGAATCCCCGATCACTAGTAATTCCTGAACGTTCATGTCAATAGCCAGCTTGAGCCCTAAGATGCAGGCTTCATACGCGGCCAAGTTGTTGGTGCACGGGAACCTGAGTTTGGCAGACACCAGATAATGCTAACTTGTTTTTTATACTAAAACTGCCCCTATGCCAACTCCTTTGAAATTTGCTACTCCATCAAAAAACATTCTCCAGCCATCATAGGATTCTGCAATGTCTTCTCCTATGAAAAAGACCTCCTCGTCGGGAAAATATGTTTTAAGAGGCTCGTATTATTCGCCCACAGGATTTTCGGCAAGATGATCTGCCAGTGCCTGTCCTTTGATCACTTTCTGAGTCACGTAGACAATATCAAATTCACTCAGCAGGATTTGCCATTTGGCTAGCTTGCCCATGGGCATGGGCTTCTGAAAGATTTACTTCAGCGGATCCGTCCTTGATATGAGATAAGTGGTATAGGCACAGAAATAATGCCTCAACTTCTGAGCTGCCCAAGTCAGAGCACAACAGGTGCGTTCTAGCAGGGAATACCGGGCCTCGTACGGGGTGAACTTCTTGCTGAGATAGTAGATGGCTTGCCCTTTTCTTCCTGTTTCATCATGTTTTCCCAAAACACAACCGAATGCGCCATCCAGTACTGCAAGGTAGAGTAATAACGGTCTACCTGGTTCGGGTGGGACCAGAACTGGGAGCATTGACAGGTATTCCTTGATTCTATCGAAGTCTTTCTGACAATCATCAGTCTATTTAGTGGTGGCATCCTTCTTCAACATCTTAAAGATTGGTTCACAAATGACAGTGGACTAAGCTATGACCCGACTGATGTAATTGAGTCTACCCAAGAAACTCATAACCTCTTTCTTATTCTTTGGCGGTGGCAATTCTTGAATGGCCTTAACCTTTGACGGATCCAGTTCTATCCCTCTTCGACTTACGATAAAATCAAGAAATTTTCCAGTAGGAACCCCGAATGCACATTTGGCGAGATTCAGTTTCAGATTGTACCTTCTCAATCTGTTGAAGAATTTCCTCAAATCTTCTATGTGGTCAGTGGCTTTATTGGATTTGATGATGACACCGTCTACATACACCTCGATCTCTTTGTGTATCATGTCATGGAAAATAGTAGTCATGGCCCTCATGTAGATGGCCCCAACATTCTTTAATCCAAACGACATCGTCTTGTAACAATACATCCCTCACGGCGTAATAAAAGCCGTTTTCTCCGCGTCTTCTTCATCCATCCATATCTGATGGTACCCAGCAAAACAATCGATGAATGACTGTAGCTCGTGCTTAGCACAGTTGTCAATCAGGATGTGTATGTTCAGCAAGGGGAAGTCATCTTTCGGACTAGCCCGATTAAGGTCCCGGTAGTCGACACAGACTATGAACGTCCCATCCTTCTTTGGAACTGGCACAATGCTTGCCAACCATGTTGGAAATTCCACTACCCTAAGGACCTTGTCTTTGACTTGTTTGGTAACTTCATCCTTGATTTTCAAACTCATGTATGGCTTGAACTTTCTGAGCTTTTGCTTTACCGGTAGACATGTTGGATATGTTGGCAGTTTGTGAGCTACAATAGATGTATTGAGACCGGTCATATCATCATACTACCAGGCAAATATGTCCTCATATTCTCTTAAGAACTCAGTGTACTCTTACTTTTCTGACGGTGAGAGGTGAACACTGATGTGCATTTCCTTGACATTCTCTGTATCCCCCAAGTTGACGACCTCAGTTTCGTCCAGGTTAGACTTAGGCCTATTCTCAAAGTCCTCAACCTCTTTAACGACCTCTTCTGGTATATCATCCTCTTCTGAGTCTATATCTGTTTGTTGCGTTATCTCATCGTATGTCACGTTCGTCGGTACATCAAGATAAGTAATAGTAATGATGTGTAAATAAAGTAAATGATAGAGAAAATAATAAGAGTGAGATTTATAAGAAACTGAAATACTTTGATAAATTCCATAATTGTTTTGAACATTGGAGCACTTATTTTCGAAATTAAAAATGCCGAAAGAAGATCAACTAGCAGAAAATAAAGATGATGCATGGTGCTTTGTTCAGCCTTGCTACCCCAAAGCTTTCCGGGCTTTGGTGGTTCTGACAGTCCAGTTATTGAGATGTGCCCTTCTGCTTAAGATGATCATGCCAGAGTGCACGAACTAACCTTTGGGGAAGGGGAATAAAACAAAAAGTAAAAACAAAATGGTGACAAGTTAGTAAAGATTATGAGGAGAAAACGTTGGATATTTAAACACATAGTGCAAGAATATAAATCTTGTCCTAATTTGGGGTGCCTCGTTGTGCCCGAGGTAGGCCTAGCGACAAGTTGATTTGGAGAACTTATAAAGCTAAATGCCTCATTTTATTGATAAAAATAAGACGAATCCCAAAACAACGCTAAAATTGCGGAAAATAAAATGTTACTAATGGTCGTGGGCCTTATAACATTAAAGGAAAAGAAAGACTCCTAACTACTTGGTCCTAGAAGGACCTTCCCCAGACTCAGCATCTTTAGCTCAATCGAACAGCTTCACCAGCTCACACAGTCCCAGCAACAAGTAAGCTCTAGCCAAGTGTCCCCCTTCGCTTCCCTCGGCATTCTGGCAGTGAAGATCTTCCCACAAGCTTAGCAACCTTGGGTGAATGTTGGTTACCATGCCGAATCTGGGGACTTCGTGCCTCATTTTCTGCAAAACAAAGTGTTAGACCCTTACCCCGCTAGACTCGACTATTTAAACCAATAATTAGCATAAACAACATTTAGTTATCCAAAAAAATGCACAGAATATGGTGGTGTCCATTTGGGTTCCAAGGAAACCCAGTGGACTTTGGATAAGACTATCTTAAAGAGTCATTATGTGGACAACATAACTGACTCGACTAGGTTTGACAGAGATGCATGCACAATTAAATAGAATAAAGTTTCTGTGGGGTATTAGACCGGTAACCTTGAGCGGACAACTCAAGAGGGAAAGCCACGGAACCGTCGACTGCACCGCTGATCGACTAGTTTTACCGCAAATATGCCTTTGCCAAATTCAGGGGGTAATAATATCGGAAGAGTGCAATAACTCATTATAAGAGTTGCTATGGTATTTGTTTGGAACGAGTGCAATATGATGTTGAAGATGCAGTTACAAAAATGAAACAAATTGTCACGTATTTTCACGTTCATAATGATTACAATAATTTCTCAAAAATTACAACGGTATTGAAGGGAAGCAGTAAAAGAAAGCATTAAAGAAAAAGAAACAAAAAAGGCCAAGTTAGTTTCGAATAAAGACATTAAATAAAGCAATAAAGAAGCAATAAAGTCACAAATAACATGAAATGGTAAAAGCCTTAAAGAAATCCCCAGCAGAGTCGCCATGCTGTCGACGCCCCCTTTTTTCTCGCGAAATCGGGTTTACGACATTTGGGAAGACAACTCTATTCCCGTTTGGGAATTGGGTTTTGGATTTGAAGAGTCGCCACCTAATGATTAAGTACATTAGGACACTAAGGGCTTTAAGTTGGAAAACCAGAGTTCGGGTAAGGGCTAGAAATTATCTCGAGGGGAAGGTGTTAGGCACCCCTCAGGATCCACTAGTGTGGTTCCTGGCCATGCTATGTTGTGACTTTAAATGCAAACAAGTATACAAATAATTCCACACATAAGGGTTGCAAATAGGTATGTAACAAACATGTTGAAATTGAGTTCTAAGCGATCTCATAATTTGTTTAAGAAAAATGTCCAAGTGCAGAAATTGAAACAAAGAAATGAATAAACGAAATTTCGAAAAGAAGAGAATATTGCAGTAAAAAGGAGGAATTTGGTGACTGAAATGAGATATAGAATTTTATTGATAAAATAATAATAAAGCTACATAAGGAAAAGGGGTCCTAAGTTTTTGAAACACATGGATCATCCACACAACATCGATAGCCAATCGTACGTATGGTGTATCGCGTGATCATCATCTCCATGTCTACCCTTCCCACCCAGTTAAGGTGTTAAGTGCGGAATGGTATCGTTACCTACTGCATACTATTACCCGCCCCACCTATCAGTCCCGGAGGCTGTTGGGACTACTAATCCTAAAGGGGAGGAAGCTTGGCTTTTCAGAGTTTAAAAGGATAAAAATCTAGGGCGACAGTCAAAACACATAATGCAGTTAAAGGGGAACTAGTAGCAACTAAGGGCTCAAACAGACCTCCTCATTTTAAGAAATAAATTGTTTAGCATGTCTTACTCATACTGATTTGGTCTGAATTAAATCAAGGCGTATGATAGGTTTATTGACCACACATTTCCCAGATAGGGAGTTCAAATTAGTTCTGCTTAGAAGTAGTTGTCGAAAACTGACATAGTTGATTAATTATTTAACTATTTTCCTATGTGTTAAACGGGACATGTAGGCATGATATCTATTAATGGAGGAATAAACTGATTTAAAAAAAAGAATGGTTGGTTGTAAGCTCAGCAAGTGTTAAACAAATTACAACTGATTTTAAACTTAGGAGCGAATGGGAGATTCAAATTTAGTTGATAGATCCTATAGTCATGCTCTCTAGGCATTACTGATTCTATCGTTGTTATTGTCATGCATAGATCCGATGGGCAGGTCATCTATATGCAATTGGTTATTTTAACTCCTATAAGCAGATTTACCTAGTGACAGATGCATATGCAAAATGCAGGAAGTCCTATAGGCACGTTATCTAAATGATATGCAGAGTTTCAGCAACGATTTATGGGCATGGTATTTATGCGAAGTGCAGAAAACATATGAGCATGGTATATATGTGAGATGTAGAGGTTTGAAAGTAGTAAGTCCTACAAACAGGGTACCTACATGAGATGCTGGATCATGAAAGTAATAATTCCTAAAATATGGTATCTACATGAGATGCTGAATTTTGAAAGTAATAATTCCTAAAACATGGTATCTAGATGAGGTGTTGAATTTTGAAAGTACATATCCTGAAAACATGGTATCTACCCATTTGCATGTATTCAATCCCGTCCCTTTCACTATACTCCCCAGTAGTTATTACAAAATTTATAACAGACCAAAGAATCAGAGGAAAGAATAAAAATTACATCAGTGATTACATCTACATCTAATCAGCCTAATCCAGACTCAGTGTCTAATAATATGAGATAAACCAACTTCCAGGATCGAATTTTCCAAAGCCTTTCTCTTATTTGGGAGGTGTCAAAGTTCCAAGGAACTTCAAGAGTTCCAGGCAATGCTTACACCCCAAATATCATTACAGAATTGGATTATAGTGCAGTGTGGAAAGGTCAGCCCTCAAATGTCCAAGTTTAGAGGGAACTCAAGGTCCCAAGGCAAGGCTCATAGGAGGGGGGGGGGGCAGAACTTAGAGACTTGGAATAAGTGTAAGTGCACTAAAAGGGAATTTAGGGGAGGCCAAGGCAGGCTGGTGGTCTTGCCCAGCAATTAGGATGCTGGCACACCCCTGATCAGCCTGTCAGCCTTAAAATTGAGGAGTTAAGACCTTGTTGAAGGTCAGGTTCTGCCCTGGACAGCAATTGGGAAGCTATAAGGCCATACCTTAACTCTGCACACATAGGGGAATGGGGTATGAGAGCAATTGTTTATACTAGCAGCAAAAAACAAAGAAAGAGTAGGCAAAAGCATGTAGGTACTTCAAAATTAACTTTGTAGAGAGTTGAAAGCATACATGGATACAAAGACTATAAATAACCACATTAGAATGATACTAAAATTAATTTTAGTACATACCAGTTCAAAGAAGCAAGTATGGTGAAAGGGTAGCCTTATGAAAGCCAAAGTGCAGTCAAGAAGCAAGAGTACAAGTTTTGAAGAGAGTTGTGATTTTTGTGTACTTAATTGTGTGTGGAGGATTTTTAAAATCGTGTATTAATAGTGCAGAAAAAAACAGAAATAGGTAAGAAAATAGTTTGAGAATCAATCACACAAGTTTTCCCTTTAATTAAGGGATTCTGATTTCAAACGGGCAAAGTAAATAAGGAAAGAGGTTAACTAAATATTTTTCAAAGCAGTGCAAGAAGGGGTAAATACATAATAATTATTTAAGGGAAGGGTTTTGACAGTACACGGTTATGCAAATTGAGGAAAGGAAACCAATTGACAGCCAAGCAATCATGAGTCAAAAATTCTGTATGAATGAACCAAGTCAGAAAAAGGTAAAGAGAGGCTTTACTTAAGAAGAATCAACAACAATCAATTAACCCCAAAAAAAGGATACTGATTCGAACATAAGTTGGAAAACCTTTTTGAAGAAAGGTTTTAACACACATATAAAAGGGACTGTCATGCTAATCAGAAGAGTCTAGTATAGATGAATTCAGAGTCATACACAAAAGGGTTCGAATTCAATACATAGATCCAAAGCGAGTTTGAGAGAGTCCAGGGCTCAAACAGAACCCTAGTCCAAACACACAAGACCAAACTCGCCCAAAAACCCCAAAATCCTAGGGTTTTGACTTGAATCAGATGCAAAGAAGACAAAAATAAGGGAACAAGCAAATACAGTAGAAAGTTTAAAGCAAACAGAGTAAGGGAATTAATTCGAAACATAATGAAGCAAAAGAAACAGTAGAGAAAAACATGCTTAAGTAGTTATTCTAGAGGAAACTTAAAAAGACAAAATAGTAAGAATACTTAATGAAGAAAGTAGAAAAATACGATAGGTGAGATCATAGTGGAAGAAATAGCAAAACATCGTGAAGTGCATACAAGCACATAGCGTAGAAATACAGTAAAGGAACATGCATGGTAAAAGAAGAACATAAAAACATAGCAGAGACATACATACACAAAGAAAGGGAAAGGAAAAGTCCAAAAAACACTTAAGCATTTTCAGAAACCCTAAATCGGAAAGAAGTGACTTTGAAAGTAAAAATTTTAAAGAAAAGTTGGGGAAATCTTTTGAGAAATCAAAACTAGAGCATGAATACACACAGATCTAAACAGAATCAGAGAAAAACCTTGAACGGCTAGGGTTTCAGATGAACCCTAGAATGAGAAAGGCTTGGAAAAGGTCCGATCTAAGTCGTATAAGGCTGGAAACAGGCTAAGGAGGCTAAGATACGCCGGAGCCAGGCCGGAGATGGCCGGAAACCTCAAGTCGATGGAGGTCTGAGTGGAGACCTTTGAAGTCTAGCCTCAAACCTTCGAGTATCAGGCGTATAGGAGCAATAGGAAGTGAGTATGAGGTTTCCATGGCCTGAGAAGCCATGGATTCTGGTGAGAATCGAAGGGGATTAGGGTTCATTGGGTGGTGGCGACTAGAGTTTGCAGAGAGAATGGGAGAGGAAGGGGATTCAAGGGCAGCGGGTAAAGGGAAATGAATTTAGGGTTGGGGTGTTGGTAGATTAAAAATGGAAAGGGTGTGTGTGAGACGTTGATCCTTTAGATCAACGACTGTGATTAGAATAGGGTCGGGTTAGCAGTTGGGTTGGACTGGTCCAGAATTGGGCCTGGAATGGGGTCAATTAAGGGGAGTAATGTGGCCATAATTGAAATGCAGATGGGCTATATATTAAATAGCCAATTTTCCCTTTTTAATTTAATTAAAATAGTTAAAATGATTTTAAAGATAAATTAAAAGTACTGAACTAATTAATAATATATAAACGTTAATCTAAAAATACTGGGAATAATTTAATAATTGTAAAACGCTATTAATTATAATATAGGCTATAATTACAATTTTATGCAATTTAGCTTTAAAATTATCAAATAATTTTATAAAAATATCCTAAAATCACCTTAATTATATTGTGGCATAAATATGAGGATGGAAATAAATGACTTGCCAAAATGATAGTTTTTTGGGAATAATAATTGGATTTTGTACTGCTAAAATAAATAATAATATGATTTTAAAAAGCTTTAAAAATTAGAAAAAATGTCAAAATTCTTGGGCATACTTATATATGCATGTACATGCTATTTTGAGAGTATTTTGAGTATAAAAATAGGTGGAAAAAAATTGGGTATCAACACTCCCAAGATGTTAAGATCATCCATTGCATGCTGAACAACTAGTGCCTTTTTCATCTCTAAAATCTCCTTCATCAGATATCGAATCACTTCTGGTTCATCTTTGTGTGTGTTTGTTTGGAAGGTTGCAGACAGTGCTTGTGGCACAAAAAGCCCATACCAGCGATATAGTACTTTATTATTACACCATTTTGAGTCAAGGGGAACTCATTGTAGTTTTTTGCCCCAAAATCGCATACCTTCAGGCTTTGTAGAATGCGTTTCCCCCTCAATAATGTTCCATGTAACTTTGAGATAAGTGTATATTGATAGGATTATTTTCCTAGGTACACAGAACACCATACCACTTGTCATCAACAAAGTCAGTATAGCAAACTAGCATATTTTTTTCAAGGTAGGGATCGATAGTGTTAAGGCGTGTTCCATGGGGATCTGCTAAACTACCTTCACCCTTTTGCCTCTTTTTGAACTACTTATTAAATGTTAGTGGCATTTTCTAATTGGATTTTGTAATGTTTCTTCAAATATTCTTTGAATACATATGACTTGGTTCAGTTTAAGAAGTTGTCTTATACCCAAAAGAATCATTATCACGCCACCAATATGCATTATGTGTATTGTCTTGTCCACCTGAAAAAGCTGTCATTCTGGATAAGCTGTATTGTACCCTAAAGAATCATTATCACGCGAAGCATAGTGCGCTACCAATATGCGTTATGTGTATTTTTTTGTCGACCTGAAAAAGTTGTTGTTCTGCAAAAGCTATCTTGTATCCTGAAAAATCATTATCACGCGAAAAATAGCGCGCCACCAATATGCGTTATGTATTTTTTCTTGCCTATAAAAGTCTAGCACATTTTAGTTATTATTTGCGCTAAACCAAAACAAATAGAAAAACTTTCTATAAATTTTTCATTTTTCTTGCATTAAAAAATATCTCCACGCAATGACATACCAATGTGTTATTGTGGCAAACATGCGATTTTGAAGCCATGTTGGTCAAATAGTAATGTGGGGCACAAATGCTGGATATGTCAACAACTTGTAAGTTATTGTTTTGAAAAAAAATGTTTGTCATTATTTTTATATAACATGTTATTTAATAGTGTTGTGTTATAATCCCCATTGGTAGGACGGAAATCAATGTAGCTTTGAAAAATGGTATGATGAACCCATTAACCAGGAATACTACAAATCTTGTTTGCAGTATGTTTGGAATATGACCGGTGAATTCGAACTCCAGATCTTTAAACTACAACAACAACTTGCGGCAGTGAAGGAGAAACTAAAAGAGGCGGAAGAAGAAAAAATAGGTTGGAAGAGAAATTTAAGTGGGTGAAGCAGAGAATAATGGGCGATCTTGACTAAACAAACACATGAATGTGTTGAGTCTAGTATTTTATTATTATATTTTCCGTGTCATGTATTTTCATTAGTTGTGCCGAATTTAAATATTGTTAAGTTGCTATGTTCGTTTTTGTGCTGTAGTACTAAACTTAAATAACCCGAGAAATAAAACATAAATAATTTTGCTATTATATACTGAATGTCATATGTACAGATAATCAAAAATGTCAATGTGTCCCACAGCCTGTATGCTTTAAAGCATTGGATGGCCTGAGGTGCATCCCATCCCGCCCGGCTATACTATCAGGATCATTCTCATCACGTCACCTCTTTATCGGAGGATGCGTTGCAGCATGATCATCGGTAAGGCTAGCAGGCGCGGTAGAAGGGACCGTCGGTCTAGCAGTAACCACAAAATAATAAGATATTTTAGCATATGAAATATATATTACTAATGTACGTAGCTAAAAAAATTTAAGTGGTCTTACCATGGTCTTGACGGGCTCATGAATATAATCATCCATCTCAAGCATGTTAGTATTGCACAAAGTGGCCTATGTGACGAGCGATGATGATGCCTTAAAAAAAGAATACTTTAGATATTGATGACTAATCAATGAGATAAAAACAAATATAAATAATAGTAATACAAAATAACCAAATCCTATGAAATATCCTTAGCATCCGTCGATGATAAGCCATAACTCAGTCGGCGCCCACTATGCACATCTTGTTCGGAAGATCATCAACAACCGTAATGGCCGTGCCTACGATCAACAATGGAGCTGACAGGGTCACCTGCGAAGTCCTTGGCGCTAGATGAAGGATGAAGTACGACATATCACTAGGAGCATGGTCTGGCTCAGGGTAGTCACCCGGCCGATCAACTCCTATATCCTCAACAGGTGCCTCAACGCCCCCTTGCTGGGGACCACGTCTTCGCTAACCCCCATTACCTTGTGTGTTAATTTTTATGGATCCACCAAATTGTAGAGTACCTGGTCCTCTATAAGATTCTACTGAGAGCACTTAGTAAAGCAGTAAGTAAATGAGGCAGAGATTTTACGTGGAAAAATCCCGCACAAAGGGATCAAAAAACCACGACGTATACTGTAGGCTTTTAACTTCACTAACTTGTAATCTTACCTATTACAAGACACTTTACAATACTTCTGATTGCAAAAGATTTACTCAACTAACTTGTGGTACCTTTACCACAAGCCACTTTGTGAGTATCCTAGTTACAAATGCTTTTTCTAACTTGTGGTGTTGTCACCACAAGCCACTTTGTAATTCTACGATTACAAAGACTTTTCCTTATGACTAAATCTAGTCACAACATAAACTCAACGGGTTTATGGATTTACAAGAGGATTCCTAATCAGTATGCTTCTAAGTAAACGATTTAGGAGATATAGTAAGTACAATAACAAGGTTACAACTAAACTAGGACAATAACAATAAATCTTTTAGGAATAGGTCCGTAGTGGCGTACAACCTTGTTCTTCAAGCTTGAGAGAATGTTTTTCTATTTTTGGAAGAGGTTGAATAGGAAACAGAAACCTTCCAGTGATGTTTTTGTATAAAGCCACTTTGGTACATCTTGATCACATGACTTGAGATGTTGTGAGTACTTTATTTGGTTAGAGAATGAGTGGGCTGACAGTGTGGTGCAGTGCGGCAGAAACAGTGCCGTCGGTCACTTTATTTCTAGCTATGTCCAAATGACTTTATATTGCTATGAGGAAACCACAAGAGCATCAGGTCTTTTTTTGGTTCCTAGATCCCGAACATGTAGCAGTTCATCTTTAGCTGAAATCCGTTAACGCTTGCAGCAATCTATGTAGGTCAGGTTCCCTATCTGGTTCTTAGCAGTAAGTATGTTAGATCATCAAAACATCAGGCAAGAGCATTTAAGATCTATCATTGTGGGACACCCCTACCTCTCTGGGCACACCTTCCACATTGACCACATTCAGAACCCACTACTGGCCTAGGACGGTACTGCTCTGGCGGCACTTCATCAACCTCGTATCCTAAGCACTCATCATCTCGGGCTCGCCTAAATATCCGAGTAGCGAAATCTGTAACCTGCCAGCATACTTGTGCAAACTTGGCGCTCCCACGCCGGTATGCTGTTGCATCTACAATCACAATTGGTAGAACAGATGTAAGACAATAGCCCGTACAACATGTAAAATATAAATTATGGAACGCTAGGTTAACATTAAAAGTAAGTATAACAAATAACATACTAGTGCCTCATGTCTCCCGGTGTATGGAGTGGACCAACCACAAGCGCGATGAACGGGATTCCCGACGAAAAGTCGGATAATGCTACGGTTCCAACCCATATACTCATGCTCACCATCCGCACGCTCAGATTGAGGGGGGGCGCAGAATCAGGTCATACCGGTCCCAAATCTCCATCTGTGCCTCTAGCCAGGACACGTATGTCTAGTCAACCCTGGAACAATCATCCTGCTGGTAATGTGTCCTAAGACAAGCGAGCAGAGTAGGTACAAGCTATGGTCGACCAAACTGGCGAATGAATCGCTCGGTGGCATAATGCTCGACAATATTGAGACACCTCAATGGAATGGAAGAGCTCCACATAAGTCGGCCGCTCAACAATAATTGGGCAAACAAGATATTAGCTCACCGTTGTATGCCCTCCATATGAACTATTAAGTAAAAACAGGAATCATGAGTAAACACAACACATATAAAGCCAGGAAAAGTAAACTTAAGTATACATGTACATGTGCCTCAAGTAAATCCAACAAATCCCTGTAACAGGGGAGATTATGTCGAGCCTCGGCCTCGTGTCCGTAGCCTCGCCTATTAACCCACCTCCTAGCTAAAGAGAGAAGCCGTGGAGGTGGTGCATCTTGAGCGATGAGTAGTAGAGGCGGCTGGATTTGTAAGAACCGCTCCTAGGACCAAACCTAATATACACTATGGACGTAATGTAAGGTATATTTTTGCTATGTATGTTATAATCATGAAAATAATTGACTATGTTTTCACCTGCAGCAGCAGAAAAAATCCGATAATATCTTGGTGGGTGCCCATGCTAGCCCAAAACATATGCCTATACAAGTAGCCTAGAATAGCTGCACCCCAGCTGTAAAGACGTAACTCATCTAGCTACTCAAGATGATGAAGAAATCTCAACCTGACTAGGTTTTCCGAAGTGTTCGGGAACAATACCTCACCAAACATAAGGAGCATCAAAAATCTTGTGTACCGGTTGATATAAAGATCTGGTGTATCATCTGTAATTTCCACATCCATCGCCTCTAGATGCAGCCGGATGGGCGTCAACTACAAACGACTAGGCCCACTCAATGCAGCCTTATCCGCTGGTTGGAAATTGGTGAGTTATTGCAACAACTGTAGGTACTGCACTCTCGTATATTCTCTAAGAGCATGGGGGTAAGCTACAGGATGTCCATCAACCGGCAGCCCATAAATAACTCCATGTCCTGAAATGTTATGGTGGTCTTGCCAATGGATAAATGAAACGTGTGCATCTCCAGTCGCCACCGCTCTATTATAGCCGTGATCAACGACCAGTCCAACTGCAACCAGTCTATCTCTTTGATCCTATAGAAACCCGTATCCTGAAGGCATCTAACAATACGGGGATGGAGTGGGTGGTCCCTAAGAAAGTCCCACATATGGTCTATCCATCTAGCGTGGAATGTCTCGGCCAAACACTGCCCCTCCCATATGTACGAAGACCTATGCTCGGCCGGTAGCAATAGTAGCTCTAGTGATGCAGGTCCGGGATGCACAGACGAAATCTACATGACGACTATTGTAAATTGAACAATATTAATTAAAGTATTTTTCTTTTTCCTTGCTTAACATCTTTAAATATATTACAATATCTTTAATATTAAAATTTATTCAATATTTTACAATATTATTAATTAGGTTGATACATTTTCTGTATTATAATTTTATATTTTATATGTTAGTTTATTATTTTATATGTTAGTTTACTATTTTATATGTTTGTTTATTATTTAATATGTTTGTTTTTTATTTAATATGTTTGTTTATTATTTTATATGTTAGTTTATTATATTAAATATTTGTTTGTTATTCACCTACTTTTTACTATAATAAAATTAAATAATTAATTTTCATAATCATACAAGATTTAATTATTAAATATTCATATAACAATACTTAGTTTGATAAATATTATTGTTTTCTAATGTTATTTTCTTACATTTATTGACTAGAATTCAAGAGAGTTTATCTTTGAACTATCACCTTTTTTAGATATTTTTGGGTTTTAACAGATAATTAAATAATTAATTTCAATAACTTAACAAAGACACTACGCTAAATGTCACTACATTTTACTATGTTAAAAGGATGCTATAATATAGATACGAGCGCTATATTAAAATTACAGGCACAACATATCACTACAGGGAACTAAAGTCACATATTCATATATGTACAATAATGACATCTAAATAAGATTAATTATTCCTAAAATAATAATTTATCTATTTTACTAATCCTTTAGCAAATAACTAATCTAAATCGGATAAAAATAATAAATTAATTTAATCACAAAACAATTATGAAAAAATATATACTATAGTAAAAATTAACTAATTAACATTTTTTAACAACTAATAATAATTTCTCTATTTTACTAATTTTTTAACACACTAATAATATAATCCGGCAAAAAAACAACAAATTAACTGAATTGCAAAATAATCACGAAATAACATAGAACACAGTAAAAAAATAACTAAGAGACTTTTTTTATACATGAGTTTTAACAGAAAATGAGTCGGAGTACCTCGATTTTAATTTTTTGGAAAGTTGAAAAGTTGGTGACCTTGAGCTAAAACGAGCAACCCACTACGAGATAACGTCTTAGATACGATGTGAGATAGAGAATCTATACTTTTTGTGGGACCGGTGGGCTCCTACCGAGTTTTTTTATTGAAAATGTGGGAGGGGACCGCAGTTTTTGTTTTGTTTAATGGAAAGGAAGGCTGACTGATTTGGTGGGGAAGGAGAAGGGCCGTTTATTTATGTACGTATAACGCCCTTATGTAAGGCACTATACATTCCTGCCCTTATGTAAGGACGCTATACATTTCCGCCCATTTAAGTTCAAATAAAGCGCAGTATTGCACCGCGCTATACCTTAACTGCGTGTTTGCCCGTTAAGGTATAGCACGGTGAAATACCGCGCTATATATATTATGGTGCCCAGTTCTTTTTTCACATATTATGGTTCTTTAAGTCCAAAAGAACCAAACTTTGGTTCCAGACTATTAGGGATAGCACACAAATACACATTTAGGATTTAAAGTTCATGAATTTCTTTTGCAGTATGTAATTTTAGTAAAAATTAAACATTTTAATAAATTTGTCACGACCCTAGTTTACCAACCGTGAACATGTCATGACGGCACCTGGTCCCCACGACCAGGTAAGCCTAATATTGCGAAAATATAATAATTGCGAAAAAAAAGAGAAAAATCAAATTAAATATCTAAAGGAAACTGTAGTGAATGCCGCTCGGCATGTACAACTCAATATCACAAGTCTAAAACAATTCCCAAAACCCGAAAACTCACGGGCAACACAGGCTACAGAAGTGTATAGTAAGGACTCAATACTCCAGAATATCTAACAACCGGAAGAAAGAAAACTAAGTACTATAGATAGAGTAAGAGGGAGATTCGTCGGTCTGCGGACGCAACAGATCTACCTCGAAGTCTCTGTAGTCCTCCTGCCTCACTGATAGTGAGCCTAAGTAGAGGTACCTGGATGATCTGCACATGAAAAATATGTGCATGAAGGGCATGGGTACACCACAACGGTACTCAGTAAGTGCCAAGCCTAACCTCGATTGGGTAGTGACGAGGAAGGTCAGGGCCCTACTGAGACAAAATATAATAATAATAATTAACAGTATAATAATCTGACAGAAATAATAAATACAGCAGTGAAATAAGGTAGGTCAACGAGGCAATAACAACTAGAAAGGCAGAGTAAACACAGAGTAAACACAAAGTAAGCATAGAGTAAACACAGCTCAATGTCAAAGACACCAATGAGGGTCTCCCAGGATACCGTCCTGTAGCCCTTTCCTCAACTGTCCAATGGATCTCCCGGGATACCGTCCCGTAGTCCAATCATGTACCAAATCGAAGGATATCCCGGGATACCGTCCCGTAGTCTGACCATCAATATGCAGGGGGTCCTCCCGGGATACCGTCCCGTAGTCCCAAAGTAAAAGTGCAGGGGGATATACTGGGAATCGAACCCGTAGTCCCAAAGTAAACATACAGGGGGGGGAGATACCAGAATCCTACATCCGTAGTCCCAATGTAAATGCGCAACCACAGCCAGAAACAAACCAAAGAATGAAGTACGAAAGAAAAACAACAGATAGAACTAGCCTAGCATGCTTCACATAGTGCAGTCAAAACAACTTAAGCAATTAGACAGTCAAATCAGCTAAGCATGCTTTTTCCTAATCTAGCACAAGTCATAACTTCAAATAGAATAAAGCAAATAAGAATAAGAACTAAATTTCCATAGCTTAATTAAAAACCGGTATTTCATCAATCAGCTCAAGTATGCGCTCGTTACCTCACGTACAAGGCACTCAAATATCAAGTAATAATCCTAAGGGGAAAGGTCCCCCACACAAGGTTAGATAAGCCACTTATCTCGAACCGGCTCAATATCACTAGGAACCCCGCTTTTGCCAGTATCCGACTCCAAGTGGCCCAAATCTATTCAATTCAATTGCATATCGTAAATAATATTGCAAACAACTGATTCCACTATTAAATTTAAAGCTAGGGCGCGAAAATAGATAAAATGACCAAAACACCCCTCCAGCCAACGTCTAAGAATCGAATAATTTTCACATTTTCAAAACCCTCGTACTCTCACGAGTCTAACCACATAAAAATCTCCCAAATCGGAGGTCAAATGCCCACTCAAAACTCAATAGTTTAGCCAATGAAGTTTCACCCAATTTTTAATCCAAAAATCCGAAATTAAGGAGGAAATCGTGATTAGATTAGTGGGTTTTAGGCTTAAGGGAGTATAGAATCATTACCCAGCAGTTGTCTTTGAAAAACCTTCGAAATTGCTCCCAAATCCGAGCACCCAAATTTGTATTTTGAAGAAAGTAGCGAACCCTCGGATTTTGAAATGTTTAATACTGCCCAGTGATTTATTCAATGCGATCGCATGGATTGAGATGCGATCGCGTAGAGTAAAAATTTAAAGTCCCGGAATTTGATCTATGAGAACGCAGCTAGAGGCCTGCGATCGCAGAAGAGGGAGAAGTAAAGCAATGCGGTCGCGTACAGGGCTATGCGATCGCATAGAAGGATTTGGCAATGGGGTCCAGCTCCTAAGTTCTACTATGCGAACGCAGAGAGCCAATTGCGATCGCAAAGAAGGAAAAGGCTGATCTCCGCGATCGCGAACAAGATAATGCGATCGCGTAGAAAAAAATATCAACCTCCAAATTTTCACTATGCGATCGCATAGGGGAAGCTGCAATCGCAAAGAAGAAGGTTCTGCAATAGACCTAGGCAAAAGACTGCAATTTTCTACAACTCAAAATTGCTCTATTGAGCACCCGAAACACACCTGAGGCCCCAGGGACCTCAACCAAACCTACGTAGATATCCCATAACATCGTTCAAACTTGTACCAATCCTTAAACCACCTAAAACAATGCCGGAAGCACGAATTAATCAAAGATTCAAGCTTAAGAACTTCAAATTCCAACAAAACACGCTTTCGATAAAAAACCTAACCAAACTTCGTCCGAATGACCTGAAATTTTGCACACACATCTCAAATGACATGAAGGAGCTACTGAAACTTCCAGAATTCCATTCCAACCCTTGGATCAAAAACTCACTATCGGACCGGAAACTTCAAAAATTCAAACTTTGGCATTTCAAGCCTAAATGAGCTACGAACTTCCAAAATACATTCCGAACACGCTCCCAATCCCAAAATCACCTAACGAAGCTAACAGAACCATCATATTTCCATTCCGAGGTCATCTTCACACTGTTCTGACTACAGACCATTTTTCAACACTTAAGCTCTCATTTAGGGACTAAGCATCCCAAAACACTCCAAATCCTAACACCGAACGTCCCGACAAACCAAAATAGCAGAAATGAACTTAGGGGATGCGGCGTAAATTCCAAAAATGACCGGCCGGGTCGTTACATCCTCCAACACTTAAATACTCCTTCGTCCTCAAACGAGCATAGAGAACATACCTGAAGTAGTGAAAAGATGAGGGTACTGGCTGCGCATATCCTACTCGGTCTCCCAAGTCACCTCCTCGGCCGGCTGACCCCGCCACTAAACCTTTACTGAAGCAATGTTCTTTGACCTCAACTTTCTAATTTGCCTGTCCAAAATAGCCACTGGCTCCTCAACATAGGATAGATCCTTGTCCAACTGGACTAAACTGAAATCCAACACGTGCGATGGATCACCGTAATATCTCCGAAGCATCGAAATATGAAATACTGGATGAACTCCGGATAGGCAAGAAGGTAAGGCAAGCTTATAAGCAACCTCCCCAACTCGCCTCAATATCTCAAAAGGGACAATAAACCTCGGACTCAGCTTTACTTTCTTCCCAAACCTCATGACGCCTTTCATAGGCGAGACCCGAAGCAAAACCCGCTCACCAACCATATATGAAACATCACGAACCTTCCTGTCCGCGTAACTCTTCTGTATGGACTAGGCTGTACGGAGTCTATCCTGAACAACCTTAACCTTCTCCAACACATCCTAAACCATCTCTGTGCCCAATAGCCTGGCCTCACCCGGCTCAAACCAACCCACCGGAGATCTATACCTCCTACCATATAAAGCCTCATACGATGCCATCTGAATGCTGGACTGATAACTGTTGTTATAAGCAAACTCCGCCAATGGCAAGAAATGATCCCAAGACCCTCCAAACTCAATCACGCACGCACGAAGCATATCTTCCAGAATCTGAATGGTGCGCTCGGACTGTCCGTCTATCTGGGGCTGAAATGTTATGCTCAACTCCACCCGAGTGCCTAACTCCTATTGCACGGCTCTCCAGAACCACGATGTAAACTGAGTACCTCTATCTGAAATGATAGAAACTGGAATACCATGCAAACGGACGTTCTCCCTGATATAAATCTCCACCAACCGCTCCGATGAAAATGTGGTACACACAAGAATGAAATGAGCGGACTTGGTCAGCCGATCCATAATGACCCAAATAGAATCAAACTTCTTCAAGGTCCGTGGAAGTCCAGATACTAAGTCCATGGTGATACGCTCCCATTTCCACTCCGGAATCTCTATCTGCTGAAGCAACCCACCCGGACGCTGGTGTTCATACTTCACCTGCTGGCAGTTGAGGCATCTAGACACATAATCAACTATATCCTTCTTCATCCGCCTCCACCAATAGTGCTGCCTCAAGTCCTGATACATCTTCGCGGCACCCGGATGGATGGAATATCGCGAACTATGGGCCTCTGCTAGAATCAACACTTGAAGACCATCAACATTGGTCCCACAAATCCGGCCCTGCATCCTCAATACCCCATCATCCCCAATGGTCATATCTCTAGCATCACCACGCTGGACTCTATCCTGAAGGACCAGCAAATGAGGGTCATCATACTGCCACTCCCTGATACGGTCAAATAGGGAAGACCGGGAAACCACATAGGCTAGAAGCCGACTGGGCTCCGAGAGATCCAATCTTACGAACTGACTGGCTAGGGCCTGAACATCCATCGTCGTCGGCCTCTCTGAGGCTGGTAAATTTGCCAAACTACCCAAACTCTATGCCCGGCAACTCAAGGCATCTGCCACCACATTGGCCTTGCCCGGGTGATACAGGATAGTGATATCATAATCATTCGACAACTCTAACCATCTCCTCTGATGCATATTCAGGTCCTTCTGCTTGAGTAAGTGCTGCAAACTCCGATGGTCGGTATAGATCTCATAAGACACCCCGTACAAATAATGACACTAGATTTTCAAGGCAGGAACAATAGTAGCTAACTCAAGGTCGTGGATAGGGTAATTCTTTTCATGTATCTTCAACTGTCTGGATGCGTAGGCAATCACCCTACCGTCTTGCATCAACATCGCTCCAAGTCCCACCCATGAGGCATCACAATAAACTGTATAAGACCCCGAACCGGCAGGCAGCATCAAGATTGGGGCCGAAGTCAAAGCTGTCTTGAGCTTTTGAAAGCTCTCCTCATACTCCTCTGTCCACTGAAATGGGGCACCCTTTTGGGTCAATCTAGTCATAGGGGCCGCAATCGAAGAAAACCCCTCCATAAAGCGATGGTAATAACCCTCCAAGCCAAGAAAACTGCAAATCTCTGTAGATGAGGAGGGCCTGGGCCAACTCTGCACGGCCTCCACCTTTCTCGGATCCACCCGAATGCTCTCACTCGATAGCACGTGGCCTAGGAATGCCACGGAACTCAACCAGAACTCATATTTTGAGAACTTTACATATAATTTCTTCTCTCTCGGGGTCTGAAGCACTATCCTCAGGTGCTACTCATGACCTTCCCAACTCTGGGAATACACCAGAATATCATCAATGAAAACAATAACAAATGAGTCAAGATATGGCCTGAATATACTATGCATCAAATGCATAAAAGCTACTGGGGCGTTAGTCAGCCCAAATGACATAACAAGGAACTCGTAATGACCATACCAAGTCCTGA
Source organism: Nicotiana glauca (assembly GCA_026770625.1). Classification (NCBI taxonomy): domain Eukaryota; kingdom Viridiplantae; phylum Streptophyta; class Magnoliopsida; order Solanales; family Solanaceae; genus Nicotiana; species Nicotiana glauca. The sequence goes on from MU686509.1 coordinate 208,086, forward strand.
AGGCAGTCTTCGGGATATCTGGCTCCCAAATCTTCAGCTGATGGTAACCCGAGCACAAATCAATCTTGGAAAACACCTGTACGCCCTGAAGCTGGTCAAACAGATCATCAATACGAGTCAAAGGATAATGGTTCTTCACTGTAACTTTGTTCAACTGGCGATAATCAATGCACATACGCATAGAACCATCTTTCTTCTTCACAAGCAAGACAGGAGCAACCCACGATTAAACAATGGGCCGAATAAAATCCTTACCAAGCAATTCCTGCAATTGATCCTTCAACTCTTTCAATTCAAGAGGAGCCATGTTATACGGAGGAATGGAAATGGGCTGAGTGCCCGGCAACAGATCAATACCAAAATTAATATCTCTATCAGGCGGCATGCCCGGAAGATCAGCTGGAAACACATCGGGGGAATCCTGTACCACTAGAACTGAATTTACAGAAGGGGTATCAACACTGACATCTCTCACATAAGATAAATACGCGGCATACCCCTTATCAACCATACGGTGAGCTTTAGGAAAAGAGATAACTCTATTGGGAGTGTGATCTAAAGTACCACTCCACTAAATACGCGGAATACCAGGCATAGCCAGCGTCACGGTCTTGGCGTGACAATCAAGAATAACATGATGGGGCAAAAACTAGTCCATGACCAGAATAATATCAAAGTAAACCATACCAAGTAACAATAAATCTGCTTTGGTCTCAAAACTACGAATAGTAACCAAACATGACCGATAAGCATGGTCTACAACAAGAGAATCTCCCACAGGAGTAGAAACATAAACGGGGGCACTCAAAGAATCCCGAGGCAGACCCAAATGCGGAGCAAAATAAGAAGACAAATAACAATAAGTAGATCCTGGATCGAATTAAACCTATGCCTTTCTGTGACAAACCAGTATAATACCCGTGATGACAAAATCAAAGGCAACAACCTCAGTGCGAGCAAGAATACAATAACATATGGCCCGACCCTTCTCTTGAGGGTGACCTCTATCTCCTCGGCCTCTACCCCTGGCTGGCTGGGTAGGTGGGGAAGCAGCTGGAGCTATGATCATGGCCTGATAACTCTGAGGAGCCTGTTGTGGCTGAGCAGTCTATGAATATGCACCCCTACCAAGTCTGGGGCAGTCCCTAACCATGTGACATATATTGCCACACTCGAAACAAGCTCTGGGAGGATGCGGTGGCTGTGAATGCTGGGGCTAGGATTGCTGGACTAACTTCTAAAAGTACCCCGCGTAGGAGGCGCGCTAGAAATTGGAGGCGTATAATAAGGCTCCTGAGGTGTAGGCAGAGCTGGAGTACTACCGGCTGCTTATAAAGCTGAATGTACAGGGTGACCAAAATCACCTCTACCATAATGACCTGCTGATGGGGTACGGGCACCAGAGTAGTGACCCGACTCTTGAGACCTCTTGGCCTCCCTCTCCCCTCGCTCCTTGGCGAGCATACCCTCAATCCTCCTAGCAATGCTCACTACCTGCTGATAAGGAATATACATCTCCAACTCTCTAACCATGCTAGACCTGATGGGCAGGATAAGCCCTCGATGAACCTGCGAACTCTCTCCCGAACTATGGCAACCAAGGCCGGTGCATACCTGGCCAACCTGGTATAACGGATGGCATACTCTGAGACTGTCATAGCACCCTGGCGCAAGTGCTCAAACTCTACGCACCATGAATCCCTGAGGCTCTGGGAACAAACTCTCTCATAAACATGTCCGAGAACTGGGTCCAAGTCAGTAAAGCAACCTCAACTGGACTGTCTAACTCATAAGTATGCCACCAATCATAGGCGGCTCCCCGAAGCTGAAAAGCAGTGAAAGAAACCTTGCTGGACTCCACTATGCCCATAGTGCGAAGAGTACGATAACACTCCTACAAAAATCCCAAGGCATCATCTGATGCTAGTCCACTGAACACTGGGGGATCATATTTCCTAAACCTCTCAAGTCTCCGCTTCTCGTCCTCTGAAGCAGCTGACCTATCCTCGGGCTGAACTGGTGCTGCAGGCGGTGGAGGAATAATTTCGGGAGCCTGATCCACTTGCACTCGCTGCTCAGGAGTGCGGACGGTGGGAGTCTGTCCTCCTATCCTGGCCTGGGATGTGGCTGCAGTAAGGGTAAACAACCCTGCCTGAGCTAAGGTGGTGTACATGCTCATGAACTGAACCAAAGTCTCCTGGAGCGCTGGAGTAGTAGTGGCAGTGGTAGGTGTACCAGGTGCCTGGGCTCCGACTGGATCTGTTGGTGGTACCTCGGCGGTAGCTCGCGCTGGTGCTCTAGCTACACCACGTGCGTGTCCTCGACCTCTACCCTGATCCCGGCCTCTAACAGCTGCAGCAGGGGGCACGGGTGTCTGGTCATCTCGTGTAGCACGTGTCCTCACCATCTCTGAGAGAATAGAAGACAGAAGTTTAGAATTGATGTCAAATATATCGCACGACAAGGAATTCAAATGAAGTGAAGACTTTTCCTAAATAATTACATAGCCTCTCGTAGATAAATACAGACGTCTCTGTACCGATCAGCGAGACTCTAATAAACCGGCCTGTGTTCCATGACTCCTATGAACCTAGAGCTTTGATACCAACTTGTCACTTACCCTAGTTCACCAACCGTGAAAATGTCATGACGGCACCTGGTCCCCATGACCAGGTAAGCCTAATATTGTAGAAATATAATAATTGCGAAAAAATAGAGAAAAATAAATTAAATATCTAAAGGAAAATGTACTGAATGCCGTTCGGCATGTACAACTCAATATCAGAAGTCTAAAACAATTCGCAAAACCCGAAAACTTACGGGCAACACAGGATATAGAAGTGTATAGTAAGGACTCCAAACTCCAGAATATCTAACAACCGAAAGAAAGAAAACTAAGTACTTTAGATAGAGTAAGAGGGAGACTCGTCGGTCTGCGGACGCAGCAGATCTACCTCAAAGTCTCTGTAGTCCTCCCCCCTCACTGATAGTGCACCTGAGTAGAGGTACCTGGATGATCTGCACATGAAAAACATGTGCCGGAAGGGCATGAGTACACCACAGCGGTACTCAGTAAGTGCCAAGCCTAACCTCGGTTGGGTAGTGACAAGGAAGGTTAGGGCCCTACTGATACAAAATATAATAATAATAATAATTAACAGAAATAATAAATACAGCAGTGAAATAAGGCAGGTCAACAAGGCAATAACAACTACAAAGACAGAGTAAACACAGAATAAACACAGAGTAAGCACAGAGTAAACACAGCTCAGTGTCAAAGATACCAATGAGGGTCTCCCAGGATACCTTCCTGTAGCCCTTTCCTCAACTGTCTAATGGATCTCCCGGGATACCATCTCGTAGTCCAACTCATGTACCAAATCGAAGGATCTCCCGGGATACCGTCCCGTAGTCCGACCATCAATGTGCAGGGGGATCTCTCGGGATACCGTCCCGTAGTCCCAAAGTAAAATTGCAGGGAGATCTACCGGGAATCGAACCTGTAGTCCCAAAGTAAACAGGCAAGGGGGAGCTACCGGAATCCCACATCCATAGTCCCAATGTAAATGCGCAACCACTGCCAGAAACAAACCAAGGAATGTAGTACGAAAGACAAACAGTAGATAGAACTAGCCTAGCATGCTTCACGTAGTGCAGTCAAAACAACTTAAGCAATTAGACAGTCAAATCAGCTAAGCGTGCCTTTTCCTAATCTAGCATAAGTCATAACTTCAAATCGAATAAATCAAATAAGAATAAGAACTAAATTTCCATAGCTTAAGTAAAAACCAGGATTTCATCAATTAGCTCAAGTACGCGCTCGTCACCTCACGTACAAGGCACTCAAATATCAAGTAACAATCCTAAGGGGAAAGGTGTCCCACATAAGGTTAGACAAGCCACTTACCTCGAACCGGCACAATATCACTAGGAACTACGCCTTTGCCACGATTATCCAACTCCAAATGGCCCAAATCTATTCAATTCAATTACATATCATAAATAATATTGCAAACAACTGATTCCACTATTAAATTTAAAGCTAGGGCGCGAAAATAGGTAAAATGACCAAAATGCCCCTCCAGCCAACGTCTCGGAATCGAATAATTTTCATATTTTCAGAACTCTCGTACTCTCACGAGTTTAACAATATAAAACTATCCCAAATCGGAGGTCAAATGCCCACTCAAAACTCAATAGTTTAGCCAATAAAGTTTCACCCAATTTTTCATCCAAAAATCAGAAATTAAGGAGGAAATTGTGATTAGACTAGTAGGTTTTAGGCTTAAGGGAGTAGAGAATCATAACCCAGTAGTTGTCTTTGAAAAACCTTCAAAATTGCTCCCAAATCCGAGCTCCCAAACTTGTATTTTGAAGAAAATGGCAAAACCCCCGGATTTTGAAATGTTTAATACTGCCCAGTGGTTTGTTCAATGCGATTGCATAGACTGTGATGCGATCACGTAGAGTAAAATTTTAAAGTCCCAGAATTTGGTCTATGTGAATGCAGCCAGAGGCCTGCGATCGCAGAAGAGGGAGAAGTAAAGCTATGCGATCGCGTACAGGGCTATGCGATCGCATAGAAGGATTTGGCAATGGGGTCCAGCTATTAAGTTCTACTATGCGAACACGGAAAGCCAATTGCGATCGCGAAGAAGGGAAAGTCTGACCTCCGCGATCGCGAACGAGATAATGCGACCGCGTAGAACAAAAATATCACCCTCCGAATTTGCACTATGAGATCGCATAGAGGAAGCTTTGATCACAGAAAAGAAGGTTCTGCAACAGACCTGGGCAAAAATCTGCAATTTTCTACAACTCAAAATTGCTCCGTTGAGCACTCGAAACACACCCGAGGCCCCCAGGACCTCAACCAAACCAACAGATATATCCCATAACATCGTTCAAACTTGTACCAATCCTTAAACCACCTAAAACAACGTCGGAAGCATGAATTAATCAAAGATTCAAGCCTAAGAACTTCAAATTCCAACAAAATACGCTTTCAATAAAAAACCTAACCAAACTTCGTCCGAAGACCTAAAATTTTGCACACACATCCCAAATGACATGACGGAGCTATTGTAACTACCGGAATTCCATTCTGACCCTCGGATCAGAAACTCACTATCTTACCGGAAACTTCAAAAATTCACACTTCGACATTTCAATCCTAAATGAGCTACGAACTTCCAAAATACATTCCGAACATGCTCCCAACCCCGAAATCACCTAACGGAGCTAACGAAACCATCAAATTTCCATTCTGAGGTCATCTTCACACTGTTCCGACGACGGACCATTTTTCAACACTTAAGCTCTCATTTAGGGACTAAGTGTCCCAAAACACTTCGAATCCTAACACCGAACATCCCGGCAAACCAAAATAGCAGAAATGAACTTAGTGGAAGTAGTTAATGGGGGATCGGGCTGTAAATTCCAAAAATGACCGACCGGCTCATTACAAAATTATTTAATATAATTTGGAAAAAAATTATTGGGTTCACGTGAACCCATATATGACATTTTAAATTTGCCCTTGTGTAACGACCCGACCGGTCGTTTTGGGATTTTTCACTTTGCTCGTCATTTTCATGGCATGACTTTCCTCGTGTGATGTATTATGACTTATGTAAATTATTGGTTTTGGCTTTCAGGGTAATCAGAATGAATTTGGAAGAACAGTTCTCAGTTTGAAACTTGAAATTTGAAAGGTTGGACCAAGATTTGACTTGTTTGTATATAATCTTGGATCGGAATTTTTATGATTTGGTTAGCTCCGTTAGGAGATTTGGGACTTGGGAGCATGATCAGAATGCATTTTGGAAGTTCGTGGAAGGTCTAGGCTTGAATTGGCGAAATTGAGATTTCGACATTTTCCGGTTGATAGGTAAGATTTCTATATATAGAGGTCGGAAAAGAATTTTGAAAGTTGCAGTAGATCCGTCGTGGCATTTTGGATGTGTGGGCAAAATTTTAGGTCATTCAAAACGTCGTTGGGTTGGATTTTTTATCAAAAACGGAATTTGGAAGGTTTTGGAAACTTAGTCTTGAATCCGATGTGTTTTGGTTGATTCGAAGTTGTTTGAGGTGTTTAGAAGATTGATAAAAGTGTGAATAAGGTTATGGGTATATTTGTGTTGTTGGTTGAGGTCCCGGGTGCCTGGGGGTGATTTCGGATGGTTGACGCAAAGTTTGGAATTTTTGAAGAAGCTGCATATTTTCTGCTTCTGGTATTTCCGCACCTGCGGATTGGGGACCGCAGGTGCGACGCCACATAAGTGGAGCATTTGTCGCAAAAGCAAAAGCTGGTGAGGTTGGCAGAAACCACAGAAGCGGTTGTGGGACTGCATCTGCGAAGGCACATGTGTGCCTATTTCATCACAGATGCGGTTTGGGCAGTATAAGTGAAGAACCGCAAAAGCGACTCAAGGACCGAAAAAGCGGTACCGCAGATGTGGTGAATTAACCGCAGATATGGAAATGCCTGGGTCAGAATGTATATATTTCACCCTTCGCGATTTTGAGAGGGTTTTCACCATATTTCATCCGGGAGAAAGCTTGGGAGAGCTAATTGAAGAGGGAATTCATAAGGATTTCGTGGAGGTAATATTTTTGGATCCTAAACTTGTTTCTATGATGAATTTTAACATTTATAAGCTTTAAATCCATTGAAAATTAGTAGATAAAATGGGTAACTAGGGCTTGAGATTAAGAGACCTTTGAGTGGGGATTTGAGGGGCCATTTGAGGTCCGATTTTGATGTTCTTGATATGTATAGACTCGTGTGAGGATGAAGATTCAATTGATGTTAATTTTATCATATTCTGAGATGTGGTCCTAGGGGCCGAGTTGGAGCAATTTTGGGACTTTGATGTAAATTGAATATTTTTGAGTGGGCTTCATTCCCTTTGCCTATTTTAATGATTATGTACTGATTGTGGCTAGATTGGAGCATCCGGAGGTCGATTCATGTGGGCAAGGCATCGCGGGCTAGAGTTTGGACTGGATTAAGGTGAGCAATGATTGTAAATGTTCTCCTGAGGGTTTGAAACCCTGGATTGCACATTGTAGTGATATATTGAGGTGAGGCACACGCTTGATGACGAGCGTGGGATCGTGCACTATTGGGGATTGTGACTTGGTCCGTCCCAATTTATGATTTTACCGCGTATTTGACTAAAAACTATTTGATATCATCATTATTTAGGCTGAATACCATATTTGGCTTCGTCCCAACTATTTGAACCCTTCAGGGATTTTTATTGATTTTTCCTCACTATTTTGACCTTATACTTGAACTCAGTCATGCTATTTTCCGCTGTTTTCATACTCAGCCATGTTTACCCAATTTTACTACTTAAATGATATTCTTAAATGATGTTTGGGCTGAGAAACACTGTTTTGCTATTGCCCGAGTAGCTTGTGAGAATTTTTGACTGAGTAAGGCCGATGGTCTATGTTGTAAGGAAACACTGATAATGATTTGAGGTGAGGGCCTGAGATATGTATGCCACGAGGTAGCTTGATTGATATGAGATTGAGGGCCATGTTTTGATGCCACGAGATGGATTGTTATTGCGTTTGGGCCGTAAGGGGCCCCTCCAGGAGTCTGCACACCCCCAGTGAGTGCAGGGACCCATTGTGATGTGAGATATAGCCCAAGGGACTGGTATTGTTCTATGTGTTTGCCCGAGGGGCTGGTACTATTCTATGTGATTATCCCAGGGGCTGGTATTGTTCTGAGATGTTGCCCGAGGGGCGGAGTTGTTGACATTATGCTCGAGGGGCGAGCCTTTATGTGTTTATCTTTCACATTTACCTGTTGAATTGTGTATTGTTCCCGAGGGGCGGATTTTCTGTGCCTATCTACACTAATTTTTTTGCATTGATTTGCGTAACTGTTGAAAAAGTCATTTTAAAGGAGTTTGAACTGAGCAAAGATGTTTTAAGAGATTTCACAACTTCATTGCTTTCTTAAATGGTTTTATACTGCTTTTGTACAGGATGTTGATATGCCGTACATGATTTCTTACTGCTCAGATTTCATTTACCTTTATTACTCACGGAGTTAGAGTACTCACTTTACTCCCTACACCTTGTGTGCAGATTCAGGTATTCTTGCATCTGGTAGCAGGTATTGGTTGAGCAGAGGCAGAGTCAGTGGAGTTTAGCGAGGTAGCTGCCGACGTCTGCATCACTGCTTTTCTCCATCTTGATGTCCTTGGACTGTATTTAGCCTATTTTAGAACTTAGTTGTATTTTTAGACCTTAATAGATGCTTGTGACTTGCGACACCCTGGTTAGGGCTGTGTTGGGTTGTACTTCCGCACTTTATTGATATTATCCATTACTTAGTATTATTAAATCATGTTTTAGACTACTTTATGTTGTTTAACTGTTTAAAAAGTTAATTGGGTTTAATTGGCTGGCCTTGTCTCCACGAGAGATACCATCACGACCGGGTTTGGGTTTAGGGTCGTGACAACTTGGTATCAGAGCCTAGGTTATATAGGTCTCATGAGTCATGAGCAAGTTTAGTAGAGTCTCGCAGATCGGTACGAATACATTTGTGCTTATCAATGGGAGGCTGCAGAACTGTTAGGAAAAACTACATATTCTTGAACTATTATCGTGCGTCCTTGATTCAGCTTGAAAAGTAACTCTTTGAATTCCTTCCATGCGTTCGTATGCGCGCATGAGCGCTCGGTATTAGATGTGCATCGATGGTTTGTGATTCCCTGATCTAGAGGCGAGATGTGATCTCTGTGTGTTTGACATTGGGCCAGTATGGAGGACTTAAGGCCGGATTTTTACCTATAGTATGAGCACCGAGGTGCTAATTATGTGAGCCATGTTTTGAACATATATATTCGGTAGCGCCCCTATTAGTAGAAGTGACGGCTGGATAGTTACGTGATGAATGTGATGTGACCGCGAGATACATTCATATGATTTAGAAGTGACGATAAGGGTCTGCTGGAGGATAGAATAACTATTAGGTGCTTGATTTCTATCTTGATTCGAGGTATAGCCCCGAGTTATGGGTGTGTGAAGAATCTTTTCATGTTCCCTAGTTGGGAATGAAGTAAATTTCATATTGCGATATGAGTTTAGACTCAAGAAGATTAGGTGACTCAGTAATGTTTATGATGGTGGAAGGTATACGGAAATGTTAGTTGGAGGCAAAAGTGGGTTATCCCCTACGAAGTGTTCTGAGGTTGTGTGATCCTTATGTTGTTTGTTAGAAGATCTCATTTACAAGTGAAATATATATGTTGAAATTTAAATTTGGGTTGCTTAAGAGAGTGGGATTGACTATTGCGAGGATGAATGCGAGGTTTGCAGAAGATTTAAAGCACTAGATGGTTTGTGTTCCACTAGCTAATGAAGGATTGAGTTTAATATCATTATGGTATTTGAAAGTACAAGGGGGGGAGGGTGAATTGTAAATTATTAAAATTAATTTTTTATAAGTTGACTTATAATTATAGTAGTCAACTGAATGTGGTAATATTGCAGATATAATAACTGGAAGTAATATGCAGAAGGTAAATGCAGAAATTAAAGACACCGGGATTTTTATACTGGTTCGGATTCAATATGAATTCTAATCCAGTCCCCTTGGGTTGCAAGGGAGTTCTCTTCAAGCAAATGAGTTTTCTTTTGAGTACAGATCTGATGTATATCGCTCAAGTTCTCTATCACTCGTTTGATACAATGCCTCACAAGTTGTGTACCCTCTTTCTATCCCCGACTTGTTACACAACAGATTAATGTAAGCTACTATGCTTGTTTGCTGTAGAATAAAGAGATTTATTTGGTTTGATCAAAGTATATCTAAGTAGGGTTTTACAAGGAGAATATATACTATGATAAACGGTGAAGGCTTGTCAACCCAAGGATTTTGATCCTTGGAAAGAATTGATTCTTTCCAAGAATAAGGAATGAGCCGTTGCTTTTCTTGATATCTTTTCCTTCTGCAGACAATTGATTTAACGATATTTCTCCTTGATTGATGGAACTTCCAAACATGGTCACTACCCAGATCTTCTAGCATCTTTTATTCTTCCGTGATTTCGCTAATCATTTATCTCCTCGTGCCTAGATTATTCCCGGTCTATTATTTACTGATATAGCTGATTTGATTTCCCAGTTTTACGGAGCTAATCCTGGTTTGATGATGTAGTTTTATAGCTTTCCTTGTACACCACGAGTTATTCTGGTAGCTTCCTTTGTGATTGAGTTCTTTCCTTGTTCGACATAGGCCATTCCATCAGTTCTTCTTTACTTCTTTGAAGTCCTGCACATGTATATTAGTTGCATTACTAAAAAATGATCTAACAATCTCCCCCTTTTTGATGATGGAAAAATAATATACTTATATGTGAAGAAGTAAACAACAGTTGACTTCCCTGTATGTTACTAGTCGACTTTTCTCCCCCTCAACATATGCAGTCGACTTGTACCTGTATAATATATAGAATACTATGCATGTGTAGCATAGTCGACTTGTACCTGTACAGTATACATAATATTATCTAGGCATGTGTAGCATAGTCGACTTGTACCTGTAGAATATATATAGAATTACATATCTATGCATGTGCAGCATAGTCGACTTGAAACTGCACATAATTGCGTAAACCAAAGATATATTTTCTCCCCCTTTTTGCCATCAGAAAAGAGGGATTAGTAGGCAAAAAATAATAGTACTATTTACAGTAGCAAAAAAAACAAGAAACATCCATGGGCACAGGCCAAAACAGATCCAAAACAAGTTTTAAAAGAAAATAGTGTGTAAAACACATCCACACTAGCGACGCAGGAAGTAGGTAAGAGTGTTGCAGATTGCCTCCTTCAACTGTTCGAAACTGGTATTTGCAGCGATGCTCATGCCATCCAGCCTGTCGTGAACCTCCTTGAAGGCTTTAACTGCATTATCCCTTACCCTATGAACAACCACTTAGATTTTAGACATATCAGACCCAGTTTCCTTTGAAGTAGCATGAATGTCACCCACAGTGGACTGAGTAGCGGAAAGAAGAGTCTTAATGTCTAAGAGTTGGGAGTCAATGGAGTTAAGCTTCACTTAGGTCAGAACTAACAAGAAGAGGAGAAACAGCAGATGAGGGCTTGGTTTCCATAGGGGCCTGTTTAGCTTCACTCTCACCTTTCTTAACCTAGGAACTCTTGATACTCATATATCCCATACTGGCGAAAGCTCTTGAATTGTAGGACTTGGAAACAGTAATGAAGGGATAATCAGAAAGAGAGATTTGATGGGCTTCCAGAATGTGGGTAATTGCCATACCAAAAGGTAAACTGGTGGATTCTTTAGCACTCTCTATAAAAAATTTATGACCCAGGAGGAAAGCTTGAGTTTGAGTTTGAGTTTGGTGATAAGATAGTAGACAAAGAAGGTGTCCTTTTGAGAGAAGGTAGAGAAGGAACCAGTACGGGAAAGCAGAGTGGTTGCAACAATATGGGCTAGAACCCGAGTTTCAAAACTCACATCACTGGGTCCCAATTGGTTGGGAAGGGTTTCAGAGGGATTTTCAACAATGCACTATTTGGCTTGGTCAAAGGAAATTTCAAAGTTCTCAGGCCAAACATTTTTAAAAAGAGTGGGGAAATCGGAGCAACGATAGTGAAAAATAGAATCAAACAAGGCACAGTCAAGAACAGTGTGTTTACCAAGGACAAGAGATTCTAGCCTATCTGGTTTACTAGAATGGAGATTAGCATAAAACATACGAACTAAGGGTTCATACACCTTAGGCGGAGAAATAGAGAGAAATTTTTCCCACCTTTAATAGACAAAAAGATCTTTTACCTTACAGTTGAGGGCTTCCATATCATCAAGATCCACAATTCTTCCATGGGCGATGGGTCTATCCTTGAGAGAGATAAAAATATCCCTATTTCGGGTATCCCAGAAATTGAGGTCAGAATCGAGGGAGGCAGAGAAATCAGCCTTTGATTTCTTTGGAGTGGATGAGGCAGGAGGATCTTCCATGGGACGCTTACCTGAATCTTTTTCTCCTAGGAGTTGTGAATGTTCAGAGAACTCACCCTGAGAAGAGGCGAAGCCTTCAGAGTGATCAGACCCTAGGTCTACTTGCTTAGAAGGCGCAGAAGGGGTTTCGCCTTAGAGTGGGTGCTTTTTCTGGTGGATGCATAGTGGTTCTTGGAGGTTTTTGCCATGGGAGAGGGAAGGAATTTTACAGGGTTGGAGAGAGCATGGGGATGAGAGTGACTGAAAGGGCTTAGCTTTAAGCAAAAGATTTTGACGGTTTAGTACAGAAAAGGAAGGGGAGTCAGTTGAAGAGACGTGATGATTGGCTTTCCATCTTCGAACTACGAACTGATGTAAACAAAGTAGAAAGAGAGGGAAAAAATTGGAGGCATAATTAATGCGCTGAAAAGTGCAATTATAACACGTTTTGACCAAAAAGAGCACATAGGTCCTAAGAGTTTTTTTGAAAAGCAAATTATACCAAGTAATTTTCTCAAAATGCAAAATCTTTATTCCAACAAACGTTTAGTGAAAATATCAGCTAATTGAGCAGAGGTGCCAACAAAAGCTAGTTCTATATCACCCTTAAGAACATGATCTATAATAAAATGATGCTTAATGTCTATATGCTTTGCTCTAGAGTGATGCACGAGATTTTTTGAAAGACAAATTGCACTGGAATTATCACAAAAAATTTGTATAGGTTTAAAGGAAAGTTCATAGTCATCCAATTGATAAGACATCCACAGAAGTTGTGCACAACATTGTCCAATGGAAATATACTCAGCTTGAGTAGTGGATAAGGCGACTAATGCTTGCTTTTTACTATTCCAGGATATTAAGGTATTTCCTAGTAGTTGACAAGTGCCACTTGTGCTTTTTCTATCTTCTTTATCACCTGATAGATCGACATCTGAAAAACCTTCTAATTTAAAAGAGTTAGAACGAGGATACCATAATCCATGAGGTACTGTGCCAATAAGGTATCGAATAATTCTTTTTACAGCAGTCAGATGTGACTCCTTGAGAGCCGACTGAAACCAAGCACATTTACACACGCTGAACATAATATCCGATCGACTTGCGGTCAGATATAATAGTGATCCAATCATTCCTCTGTATTTGGTTTCATCAACTGGAGTACCCTGTTCATCTTTATCCAAATTAGTAGTAGGGCTCATGGGAGTGCCAATTGACTTTGCATTGCTCATGCCAAATTTTTGGATCAGTTCCTTTGTATATTTAGTCTGAAAAATAAAGGTTCCTTCTTTGGCTTATTGAATTTGAAGCCCAAGGAAGAATGTGAGTTCACCTATCATGCTCATTTCAAACTCGCTTTGCATAAGATTTGCAAATTCCTTGCACATAAGAGGGTTAACACTACCAAAGATAATGTCATCAACATAAATTTGAATTATGAGATTACCTTCTATTGATCGTTTAATGAATAGGGTAGTATCTATTTTACTTCTGGTAAAGCCATGATTAACAAGGAAAGTACTTAACTGTCATACCAAGCACGTGGAGCTTGTTTCAGTCCATATAATGACTTAGTAAGCTTGTATACATGGTATGTGAATTTTGAATCTTCAAAGCCTGGAGGTTGTTTTACAAAAACTTCCTCTTCGATGAATCCGTTCAGAAAAGCATTTTTGACATCCATATGAAACTGTCTGAATCCATTAAACGATGCATATGCTAGCAGAATTCGTACATACTCTAATCAAGCTACTGGGGCGAATGTTTCATCATAGTCGACTCCTTCCTGCTGTGAATAGACTTGAGCAACTAATCTAGCCTTATTCCTTATGACCTTTCCATCTTCGTTCAATATGTTTCTAAATACCCATTCAGTTCCGATGACAGATACATTATCAGGTTTGGGTATTAATTTCCATACTTGATTCTTGCTGAATTGATCTAGTTCCTCTTGCATGGCTTACACCCAGCTTGAATCCATCAATGTTTCCTCCACCTTTTTCGGCTCTATTTGAGAGATTAGTGCAATATTTTCTTTCTTTTTGAGGGCAGCCCTGGTTTTCATTCCTTCGTTTGGATCCCCTATGATGTATTTATGGGGATATTCAGGTTCGCTTATCCATTCATTTAGTCGGAAAGTGTTTGTAATCGACTCTGCTTGTTGATCTGGAGAGTTGTTCATGTTTTCTTTAGTCGACTCGATCATGTCAGATGTATTAGTCTACTCTTGTGGTTTTCCTTTGTCCTGAGCTTCTTGAGTTTGATCTTCTTCACCTGAATTAGTTCCTTTCTTGACCAAGGGATTATTTTCATCGAATATAACATGAATAGATTCTTATACGCATAAAGTACGTTTATTATAAACTCTAAAAGATCTGCTACTTAATGAATAACCAAGAAAAATACCTTCATCACTTCTTGGATCAAATTTTCCAAGATTATCCTTACCATTATTATGAATAAAGCACTTGCCTCCAAATGGATGAAAATAACTGATATTTGGACGTTTACCTTTTCAGAGTTCATAGGGAGTCTTTTTTAGAATGGGCTTATGAGGCAACGGTTGAGGATGTGACATGCAGTACTCACACCTTCTACCCAGAAATGATTTGGCAATGAGTCCACTAACAGCATGGTTCTTGCCATGTCTTGAAGAGTTCTGTTATTTCTTTCTACAACCCCATTTTGCTGTGGTGAGCGTGGTACAGAGAAATTGTGAGTGTATCCTTGATTGTTACAGAAGTCTTCAAAAGCTTTGCTTTCAAATTCGCCTTCATGATCACTTTGAATTTTTTAGATCAGATATCCATTTTCTCTTTATATCCTTTTGCAGAAAACTTCAAAATTTCCTAGGGCTTCATCTTTATGAGACAGGAAAATTACCCAGGTGAAACGTGAAAAGTCATCAATAATAACAAAAGCATATTTCTTGCCTTCTATGCTAGCAGTTCTAGTAGGTCCAAATAAGTCCATATGAAGTAATTGCAACGGTTTTGAAGTAGACACCATGTCTTTGTTTTTGAAAGAATTTCTAGTTTGTTTACCCATCTGACATGCATCACAGTATGAGTTCTAGAGAAATTTAGTTTAGCCAAGCCAATAACTAAATCATGTTTGGATAATTTTTCAATCAAATGCACGCTAGCGTGACCTAGTCTTTTGTGCCACAACTAGGGATCATCAGACATAAAGGTTACGCAAATGTGACCTTCTATATTTTCGAATCCATCAAGTATGTAAACATTTCCATACCTTTTTCCAGGAAGAATTATTTTACCTGATTCGTCTTCAATGGCACAACCTGTTCTTTTAAATTTTACCTCATATCCTGAGTCACAGAGTTGAATCATGCTGAGGAGATTGTAGTTTAGCCCATCAACAAGATATACTTCAGTAATGTCACAGTTGTTGTTGAAGGGAATTGTTCCTGTGGCAACTATTTTGCCTCTTGAATCATCTCCAAACTTACACTTCCTCCATCAATCTTTGTAACTTCCTTGAACAGATTTTTATCACATGTCATGTGAATGGAATACGCACTATCTAGATATCATTTTCCTTTACGGCTTACTCTGTGGTGTTCCTGCAGGACAAAATTATCACTTTCTTTTATGTACCCAAGCTTGCTTGGGTCCCGGTGAGTTAGTGTTACTAGGTTCAGAATTTTTTGGGTTCCAAACCCATCCTGACATATGAGATTTACAGAAGTAACAACCAGAATATTTATGCCCACTTTTGTTACACTAATGGCATTTAGCTCCAGACCTGTTTTTAGGTCTTCCATAAGTATTGGAACTAGCCAACAGAGATTTAGCTGGTTCCTTTCCAGTTGACTTGTAAGTTGACTAGTCCGACCGACTGGTCGATTTGGTTCTGATTGGTTCTTTTCACGTTGACTTGTAGATCGTTTGGTTTGACCTGATAGAACTATGACTAGTGGATTTGCACAAGCTGTTAAGCTACATTTGCAATTCCTGAAACTCCTCTTGAAGTACTTCTTTTTCAATTTCACATACTTCATGTTTGAGTTTCCAATCTTTGATTTCCATATTGAGTCTCTTAAGCTCATTCATCATTTTTTGAGACTCTTTTAAGGTTGAATCAAGAATATCCTGTAATTCATTACATCTTTCACAGTCATAAGATCTTACTTCGCTAGTTTCTCCATGTGCCATGAAACAGTTTTCATCATCTGAATCATCTTCATCTGTCCATCATCCTGAGGTTTTGTTAATCTCATTTTCCATGATTGTCATGAAACAAAGATTTTCTATTTCTTCATGGTCTGAGTCATCCTCATCGCTCCAGCTTCCGAATGATTTGTTCTTGTTAAAACCTCTAGAGATCTTCCTTTTCAGTTCTGGACACTCAGCTTGAATGTGCCCAAACTTTCCACATTCATAGCATTTTCCATCGTTCTTGTCTTGTTCATTGTATTGCCTGGATCGTCTTGGTGGAAATCTTCCTTTCTTTGTGTTTCTATATCTTCTCATTAGTCCATCCATGTTTCTAGACATTATAGCAATCTCTTCTTATAGAACTTCAGGATCATCAATTTCATTTTCAGTCGATTCAGTGGTGGTTTTGAATGTAACAATTTTCTTTTTCTTCTCTTGATTTGTCTTCTTCAGATGCGTTCTTTCGAAAGCAATAAGCTCTCCTCGCAGTTCATCATATGATAATTTGTTAAGATCTTGAGATTCCAGTATGACAACATGAGTCTACCAAGTGGTTGGTAGACTTCTGAGAATTTTTCTAACTTGATCGCCACTGGTGTATGGTTTGACAAAAGCTTTTAAGTCACTGATTATCTTACTAAACCTGGCGAACATTTCTTCAATGGATTCTCCTTCCTTTATTGAGAAAAGTTCATAGTCATGAACTAGCATGTTGATGTGAGTTTCCTTTCCTTTGCTGATACCTTCATAGGTGACCTCAAGTTTATCCCAAATCTCTTTGGCTGTATCACAACTCGATATTGTTTAATATTATTCACCACTTATTGCATTATGAAGTAGATTTCTTGCCTTGTTGTTTATTTGTACAGCTTCCAGTTTCTCCTTTGAGTATGATTCTATGTCATCAGGGTCAGCGAGAGGAGGAGTGCTGGCAGGCAGTGGGTAGTTTCCCTTTTTGATAACTCTCCATACTTTAACGTCGTATGCTTTGGTGAAGATTTCCATTCCGATTTTCCAGTGGGGGAAATGTTGTCCATTGAAGTAAGGTGGTCTTACTTGTGAAGTTCCTTCCTGAAAGAGAGCTCCTATAATAACTTGATTTGCCATGATCTTTTCTCACAAGCTGTTATGCAAAAAGGAAAAATGTGAGCCTTGCTTTGATACCAATTGAAAGTACAAGAGGGGGGTGAATTATAAATTATTAAAATTAATTGCTTATAAGTTGACTTATAACCATAGTACTCGACTGAATGTGGTAATATTGCAGATATAATAACTGGAAGTAATGTGCAAAAGGTAAATGCAGAAATTAAAGACACCAGAATTTTTATACTAGTTCGGATTCAATGTGAATCCTAATTCAGTCCCCCTGGGTTGCAAGGGAGTTCTCTTTAAGCAAATGAGTTTTCTTTCGAGTACAGATGTGATGTATATCGCTCAAGTTCTCTATCACTCGTTTGATACGATGCCTCACCAGTTGTGTACCCTCTTTCTATCCTTGACTTGTTACACAACAGATTAATGTAAGCTACTATGCTTGTTTGCAGTAGAATAAAGAGAGTTATTTGGTTTGATCAAAGTATATCTAAGTAGGGTTTTACAAGGAGAATATATATTATGATAAACGGTGAAGGCTTGTCAACCCAAGGGTTTTGATCCTTGGAAAGAATTGATTCTTTCCAAGAATAAGGAATGAGTCGTTGCTTCCCTTGATATCTTTTCCTTCGGCAGACAATTGATTTAACGAGATTTCTCCTTGATTTTTGAACCTTCTAAACATGGTCACTACCCAGATCTTCTAGCATCTTTTATTCTTCCGTGATTTTGCTAATCATTTATCTCCTCGTGCCTAGATTATTCCCGCTCCGTTATTTACTGATATAGCTAATTTGATTTTCCAGTTTTATGGAGCTAATCCTGATTTGCTGATGTAGTTTTATAGCTTTCCTTGTACACCACGAGTTATTCCGGTAGCTTCCTTTGTGATTGAGTTCTTTCCTTGTTCGATATAGGCCATTCCAGCAATTCTTTTTTTTTCTTTGAACTCCTGCACATGTATATTAATTGCATCATTAAAACATGATCTAACAGTATTATGGCAGTAATAGAGTATATGTATTATAAGTTATTGTGTGTGTTTTGATCTATGGCTTCGAAACAAGTGGGGGAGTTTGCTATTGAGTCGCTGATTGCACGGCTCTGTGTTATGTTGGTTCCAATTTGAGGCATAATTGTAGATCAGTTATGGCCTACAGATATTGAGACCGAGGATGGCTCGAGTAATGGAAAACTCTTAGCAAAGGTTATATTATGCTGCATAAGTGTGTGAGAATTCACAGAGAGTCTTGAGCGGTTATTGGTAAGGGTGTACAGTGCATATAGTAGGAAGTTGCTTGGTTGTATTGAGATGAGGTTACATTCTACAATGTCGGAGTGCTAAAGAGGCACGGGTTTTTTGGTTCATTTGATCAGGCTAATTACAGTTTGGATGGAGTGGATGACTCTAGAGAATGGTTTTAATGCGTTCAAGGTTTTACATGTAATAATTGTAGATTTTTATCTGTATAATTTGGCTAGAAACTGAGGTTCGCATTGGAGGGTGCCAATACTTGTGTCATTTCTATATCAAATATGGGATTCTATATATCAGTATTAGAAAGGTAATGGTTCCAGATTTGCAGGAAGTCTTTTTGGGGTAGGTACTTTGAACGTGATGCTTTTAGAAACATTTAAGAGAGTACTCAGTGGCTTATGAGCCTTAGACGGTGTAGTTTTATGCTTGGGTCTCGTGTGGTAAGTCTGGGTTGAGGAATTGTGGCGCTACAACAAGAGGGAGTATCAAGTCGAAGGTAAATTAGAAAGAAACTCGTGTAGATGGGGTAGCTTGATAGTAGGTCAGATCGGTATGGTAAGGATATGATTAGCTCGTTGGATGCTTATGAGGTAATGAGTTTAAGCAGGTGTTTCGTGGCAATGCTCTTGAGTGTTAGTGGCCTGCGTAGCTTGGTTGAGTTAGAAGGATTCAGTCCTGACGGTTTAGTCTTCTGTGAGTGGAATTCGGAAAGTTCTTGATGGTTTCTACCACGGTTAGAGGTGTATATTTTCCACGGGCATAAGGAGCATGGGATGTATAGTGATTTTCACCCAGATGGGGGCCAATAGAAAAGTTCTTGGCTAGTTGAGTACGTAGTTGCATGTGGCTCAGAATGGGTACGAAGTTCTCATATTTACCTTAGGATGGTATATGCGGTATATTGTGCAAGACTTAGATTTGCATGTGCAAGGTCATAGATCAGTTCTGAAAGGAAGGTCACAATTCTTAGGCAGCATGGGCAGCTTCAGATAATTAGGGAAATGAACTTCAGACGATTAAGGGAATGTTCTTTCTAATTTGTGTGACTTAACGAGGGTATACATTGTAGAGAAGCAATGTTATCAAGTTGATGGTACATCAGTAGTAATGTGGCACTCTCTTATTGGATCGACAAGTTGATATTCTAGTTTGCTTAGTAGTACAAAAGAATTGTAGGAGTACCTCACATGGATGATTGGGTATTGGAGGTGCGTTGTATATCTGGATGGTGGAATTGGGATCAGGTATAGTGATTCGTGTGCTATATGGAGTTGGAGAATGGGAGTTCTCATAAACAGGTTATGTTGTGGTCGTGGGTCGTGTGTATCGGTACTGTATAGTGACTATCGTGGTTTAGAGACTCAAGTGGATATTTTGTTACTTGGTACGTTAGATTATGATGTAATATTGGGTATAGACTGGTTGTCTCAGTGTTGTTTTATTCTGAGCTATTGCGCTAAGGCGGTGATGTTGGTTATGCGGGGAATGCAACGGATTAAGTGGTGAGGTTCGATGAATTTTATGTTCGTATTAGGGTGGTTTTATATTTCAAAGACCCAGCGGATTGCTGGGAAGGATTGTCTTTCTTATTTGGGCTGTTGTAATGGATGTCAGTGTAAAGACTCCTACCATTGATTCAGTTCCGGTGGTGAGGGACTTTTCGGATGTGTTCTTGTGGTCGGGCATGTCGCCAGGAAAGGTTGTTGATTTAAGCATTAATTTGATGTCGGGCACCGTATCGTATGACACCGGCAGAGTTAAAGGAGTTGAAGGAGAAGCTTCAGGGTTTCTTTGATAAGGGGTTCGTTGGCAGGCCAATGTGGATGTGTATTCTAACCTGAGTCAGCTTGGTTGGCTCTGAGTTGTATTGCCTAGGTATGTATGATTCGATTGTTATCAATCCTATTAGCGTTCTGTGGAGATCTATGAGTTACATCTCCATGTTGCGAGGCATTGGGATTTGTTAGTTATAGGCACATGTAATGTAGTGTTATTAGGGTCTCTCGGTGGAACTCGAGTGGAAGGAGTATTGGATATTGCTCGGCGGATGGCATATTGGTTATGTCCTTTCGGGTTTGTGTGGTGTTATGTATTTGCTTTACCGTGGTTATGATGATTTTCTTTGGTTCTAGGCATCAATTGTGTGTGGTCGTCAATTTCGAACACAATGACTTGAGGTGTTTCATGTGGACCAGCGTTTGGTTAGGATCATGCATTGCAGCAAAGTTATGTGGAGGTATGACCTTGCGGGTTAGATTCCTATGTTCTTTTTCTATGATGTGAGACGGATTCTCAGCCTTGTGTTGTGGTGGTACTGGTGAGCTTGCGGTACAACTCTTTTGTTTGAGTCATTTCATGATTTGAGTATGTTCGGATTGTTGCTTATTACTGCGCGGATTGCACAGGTTGTGGCTTTAGTCTGTATTGATGTGTTAGGTCACCAGAGTAGTTGTGTTGGATTAGAGGAGATCGTTGGGATCTAGAATGAATACAAAGGAATTCGATTTCAGTGTGTTGGAAGGATAATATCGATGTTCGGCTCAGAAATTCGCTATGACCCTTGCCAAAGGAGAGGGAGCTTCGTGAATGGTCGAATTGAGGAATAGTTACGACTTTTTGCGTGTTTCATTCATCATTGGCAGTATACAAAAGTGTTGGAATAAGGCTTTAGTTGATAAGAGGTTTTCTATCGGCATTCGGTTATTGTGTGTAGCTGCTGTGATTAGAAATATCGCTACGAGTGTTTAAGTTATGTGGTATATCATGTAAATGCACCTAAGGTTGCAGGTATAGGTTATTATAACTTGTCCGGGCTTATTCAGAGTATAGATGTGAGATTCTGATCTTGTGTATGATTTCAGGAGTGGAAATACAGTTCTAAGGTTTATGGGCTAGGTTGGATTGTGAAATTTCAGTTGCATTGTGTTATCAGACCTATATAAGATAGGGTGACGTGGGATCACCCCCGGGTATATGCATGGTAAGGTTATTCATCGATTGGTTGGCTTTTGGAACAACTCTGGGCACGTTCGAGGACCAATGTATATTTAAGTGGGGGAGGATGTAAAGACCCGACCAGCCATTTTTGGCTTTTTCACTTTGCTCGTCATTTCTCGGGCATGACTCGCCCCGTGTGATGTATTATGACTTATGTAAATTATTAGTTTTGGCTTTCAGGGTAATCAGATGAATTTGGAAGAACAGTTCTCAGTTTGAAGCTTGAAATTTGAAAGGTTTGACCAAGATTTGACTTGTTTGTATATGATCTCAGATCAGAATTTTTATGATTTGGTTAGCTCCGTTAGGTGATTTGGGACTTGGAAGTCTGATCGGAATGCATTTTGGATGTTCGTGGAAGTTTAGGCTTGAATTGGCAAAATTGAGATTTCGACGTTTTCCAGTTGATAGGTGAGATTTTGATATATAGGTCGTAATGGAATTCCGAAAATTAAAGTAGATCCGATGTGGCATTTCGGATGTATGTGCAAAATTTCAGGTCATTCGGACGTGTTTAGGTTGGGTTTTTGATCAAAAGCGGAATTTGCAAGGTTTTGGAAACTTAGGCTTGAATCCGATGTGTTTTGGTTGATTCGAAGTTGTTTGAGATGTTTTGAAGATTGATACAAGTGTGAATAAGGTTATGGGATATGTTTGTGTTGTTTGTTGAGGTCCCGGAGGCCTCCGAGTGATTTCGAATGGTTGGCGGAGAGTTTGGAATTTTTGAAGAAGCTGCAGATTTTCTACTTCTAGTATTTCCACACCTGCGTATTAGGGACCGCAAGTGCGGCGCTGCATATACAGAGCATTGGTCGCTGAAGCGAAAGCAGGTGAGGTTGGCAGGAACCGCAAAAGCGGTTGTGGGACCGCATATGCGAAGGCGTAGGTGCGGCTATTTCATCGCAAATGCAGTTTGCGCAATTTAAGTGAAGAACCACAGAAGAGGCTCATGGACCACAAAAACGGTACCACAGATGCGGTGAATTGACCGCAGATGTAGAAATGCCTGGGTCAGAATGCATATATTTCACCCTTCGCGATTTTGAGAGAGTTTTCACCATAATTCATCCGGGAGAAAGCTTGGAAGAGCTAATTGAAGAGGAAATTCATGAGGATTTCATGGAGGTAATATTTTTGGACCCTAAACTTGTTTCTATGATGAATTTTAACATTTGTAAGCTTGACATCCATGGAAAATCAGTAGCAAAAATGGGTAATTAGGCCTTGAGATTAAGAGACATTTGAGTGGGGATTTGAGGGGCCCTTTGATGTCCGATTTTGATGTTCTTGATATGTATAGACTCGTGTGAGGATGAGGATTCCATTGATGTTAATTTTATCAGATTCCAACATGTGGGCTTGGGGGCCGGGTTGGAGCAATTTCGGAATTTTGATGTAAATTGGATATTTTTGAGTGGGTTTCATTCCCTTTGCATATTTTAATGATTATGTACTGATTGTGGCTTGATTGGAGAATCCAGAGGTAGATTCATGTGGGCAAGGCATCGCAGGCTAGAGTTTGGATCGGATCGAGGTGAGTAATGATTGTAAATGTTGTCCCAAGGGTTTGAAACCTCGGATTGCACATTGTAGTGCTATATTGAGGTGAGGCACACGCTTGATGACGAGCGTGGGGTCGTGCACTATTGGGGATTGTGACTTGGTCCATCCCGATTTATGATTTTTCCGCGTATTTGACTGAAAACTATTTGATATCATTATTATTTGTGTTGAATGCCATATTTGGCTTCGTGCCAACTATTTGAGCCCTTCGGGAATTTTTATTGTTATTTCCTCACTAGTTTTACCTTATACTTGAACTCAGTCATGCTATTTCTCACAGTTTTCATACTCATACATGTTTACCCAGTTTTAATACTTATATGATATTTTTAAATGATGTTTGGGCTGAGAAACACTATTTTGCTATTGCCCGCGTGGCTTGTGAGAATTTTTGACTGAGTAAGCCTGAGGGCCTATGTTGTGAGGAAATACTGATACTGATGTGAGGCCGAGGGCCTGATATATGTACGCCACGAGGTGGCTTGATTGATATGACACCGAGGGCCTAGTTTTGATGCCAAGAGATGGCTTGTTATTGCGCTTGGGCCATAAGGGGCCCCTCCAAGAGTCTGCACATCCCTAGTGAGTGTGGGTACCAATTATGATATGAGATATAGCCCAAGGGGATGATATTGTTCTATGTGTTTGCCCGAGGGGCTAGTACTGTTCTATGTGATTACCCGAGGGGATGGTATTGTTCTGAGATATTGCCCGAGGGGCGGAGTTGTTGAAATTATGCCCGAGGGGCGAACCTTTATGTGTTTATCTTTCACATTTACCAGTCATTTACCTGTTTAATTGTGTATTGTGCCCAAGGGCCGGATTTTCTGTGCCTATCTACACTAATTGTTTTGCATAACTGCTTAAAAAGATATTTTTAAAAGAGTTTGAACTGAGCTAAGATGTTTTGAGAGATTTCACAGCTTCATTGCTTTCTTAAATGGTTTTATACTGCTTCTATACAACATGTTGATATGCTTTACGTGATTTCTTACTGCTCAAATTTTATTTACCTTTATTACTCATTGAGTTGGAGTACTCACTTTACTTCCTGCACCTAGTGTGCAGATTCAGGTATTCTTGCACCCGGTAGTGGGTATTGGTTGAGCAGAGGCAAAGTCAGTGGAGTTTATCGAGGTAGCTGCCGACGTCCGTAGCACCGCTTTTCTCTATCTTGATGTCCTTGGAATGTATTTAGTCTATTTAAGAACTTAGTTGTATTTTTAGACCTTAGTAGATGCTCGTGACTTGTGACACCCCGGTTAGGATTGTGTTGGGTTGTACTTCCGCACTTTATTGATATTATCCGCTAATTAATTATTAAATTATATTTTAGACTGCTTTATGTTGTTTAACTGTTTAAAAAGTGAATTGAGTTTAATTGGCTGGCCTTGTCTCCACGAGAGGTGCCATCACGACCGAGTTCAGGTTTAGGGTCGTGACACCTTGCTACCATGTTGTCAAATATTTTCCTAAATTTTGGTGAATTGATCAGTTCAATTCTGTGGCGAAGTTGATGATAGGCTATAATTACGTATTTTAATCTCTTATTACACTCTAATTTACTGCACTTTAATTTAGTTTGAGCTTTAATCGCTAGTATTTTGTACTAATTATGTGTTGTATGCCTTGTAGGAGTAATTTCGAGCTATGTAGATGTTATGGAATGAATTCAAGTGATTTAGTGCATTGAAGTCTGAGTAAAAGCCCAAGAAATTAAGCCGGGATCATGTTCGAGGATCAACGGATGATAGTTAAGAACGAACAAAGAATCGAGTAGGCATATTACGCACTGTCTAGTAAAATGCACGTAATATTTTTCTCAAAATTCCATTTGGGCTACACAATATATGGTTGGAAAGCAAATATAAAGGGCTACAACTTTTAAGTTTTACATATTTCCAAATTCCAACAGAACATGGTGAAAAGTGCGTGGCAAGCGCTGTCGCGCACTGACCGCACAAATGGGGAAGAAAGTGTGAAATGTGCGCAGCACATTGTTTAGGCCCGACCCTACTTGGTATATATACATGGAAAAATGATATTTTGAGGACTTTTGACATACTTTAGACCTAGGGACCTGACATGAGACCGATATTAGACCGGGGATTCGAGTTTTTCACTTCCTAGGGTTTTGATGGAACCTAGGAGCAAGGTGGAGAATTCTTCTTCGAGTTTTTCACTTCCTTCTTCCTATTTTTCATTATTGGTTATGTATTCTAGTATTGTAGTTTTTTATACTATTATAAATAGCTAATTTTTTATCTAGGATTTTGATGGAACCTGTTTGAGGATGATTTTCCTATTAGGTTAACATAGATTTGCTGTAGCTTTTTCTCTATTTGTTTAACTATGTTTATATTGTGGTTGGTTGAAGAGTTCTCAATCGACTGTGCCTATTTAGTGTGTATTACTCGAGAGAGAGTGCATCTTTAGGTAGTTGTTGTACAACATCACTCATAACGTATACGAGGGATCAATACGGTGGGTTTAAAGGTGGGATTAGGAATAACGAAACCTTGGTATGATCTGAATGAGCCGTACTTAATGCCAACTAGCGTAATTCGGGAGAATATATCTAGTAAATTGTGGTAGTTACTTGGAAGAGAATTACAACACTCAGAGCGCTCATGATCAGTAGAGAAAACTTATGCAAATTTATAGGAAATATAGCGGAAAGGATTCCGATAATAAATCATAACTCTAGACCTCCTTAATCTTGTCTCAACTCTTTATCATTGTTAATTGATAGTTTTACCGCTTTCTAATATGGAAAAATACCATAAAACCCCCCTAAGCTTGATATGGATTATTAGTTACAGCCTTAAATTGTTCGTGATCTTAATTACCCTCCTCAACTTTACTTTTTGAGAGCCATTACCCCGTGGACACTGATGGCAAAAAGTGTGAGTGCACTCGTCTACCACGTGGACTTTTTCCTGTATATGTGATATTTTTTTTGAAAAATTAAATATATTTTTACCTTTTTAAGTATGTTACTTCTTTAAATAATTTTTTTCGAATACAATTTATGATAAAACTTGGATAGAACTATATTATTTAGGATAAATTTTTTATTTGGCTAAAAATAATAAAGTTTTAGTTAAACTTTTTTTGAATTTGACCTGAAAATAAAGATTTATACAATTGAAATAAATACTTAGGTATCTAAAAAGTTATAAAAATACGTAGTTTGAAATTAATTATTTTTTGCTATAATTTTTTATATAGCTCTAAATTATGGTATTCTAAATTTTTTTTTTTCAGAATTTATTTGAAAAAGTAAAAATACACAGTTAAAACCCCCTCAAAAAAAGAATATTTTATCTTTATTATATTTTTACAGAATGACTATTTATTTTACTTGTATATTTTACACAATGACTATTTATTTCAAAAGAGACAACAATCAATGTTGATTAATTAACCTGTCATGGTAAAAAAAAAAAAGCTAATATTTGCACCAAATTATCCATTGACGTACACAATAGATCATTTTTCTGTACATTGGTAATGCAAAAAAATTCTAAAAAAACTGTCAATTTATCACATGATAATCATTTTTATATATTATACAGTTATAGCTCTCAGAATTTAAATGTTTAATTGGGGTTGAGAGTTAGCTTATATCACCTTTCCCTTTTCCCATCCGGTGGATTAAGGGACAGGTGCCAGCAAGAGCACATGAAGTTCCGGTTTTCACGTAGAGGGTGGGTAAATCTTATAATTGTTACTTGTACTGCTCAATTTTACTATCTTCTCTCAAATCGTCAACCGTCCCTACACCATTCATCACCTTTGCTTTAATTTCTTATTCTTCTTTCACTCAAGTACGTAGAATATGGCCAAAAGAGTATTTTCTTGATATACGTACCCATTATGCTGATGATCATAGTACTTGACATGCTTTAAACCTAGTCTTATGACATTATTAGACAGTACTTCTGATGATTCGACTGTTTAACTAAAATTACTATCAAAAGAAGATTAAAATAAAACGAAGAAGACATGACAACACTTACTTCTTTTTCTAGTAGTTACTGTTTGCATGGCAGAAGTCACTTCTTTAAGTAGCTAAATCCCAACTAATTTCAGTCATTTCGTTTCTATTAAGGAGGTAACGAGGTACTTTTTTCGCTTCTTTAAGGTGGCTAAAAGCTGCAAAACCCATATAAGCTTTCGAGAAGAATACTCGTATGTGCAGGATAGAAGATAATATAAGTTGGTGGAGAAGGTAACATGTGCACTTAACGCAGATGACCATCACGAAAATTAGAGTAAAGTCGTTAAGATTTTTACAATTGAAGGAAATTAGGTTTTGTTGAATTTTATGATTCATCTTGAAAGAGTGTGAAAGAAATAATCAGGATTTGACTTACATAATTTATCCGCTATACTAATTTATTAGTGATAAGTAAGGTGATAATATATATATATATATATATATATATATATATATATATATTGATAATAGGTGAATTTGACTATAATCACACC
>MU686512.1:26867-66208 GCA_026770625.1 Nicotiana glauca
CTCTCATTTGTTCTTTCTTGTCGTGCGATTTGGTTTCTCAATGCTGATTGAACTTCTACTCTGTTCTTTCGCAGATGGCGAGAACACGCACTTTCTCATCTACCGATCAGTAGTCCAAGCCCCAGGCAGCTCCCGCTAGGGGCAGAGGACGTGTCCATGCTAGGGGCCGAGGTAGGGGCAGAGCCCAGCCACCAGTAGTAGCACCAGTGGCGGAGCCTCAGGTTGACCTTGATGGGGAGGTTCCGGCCCCAGCCCAGACAGTTTCGGTGGGCCCAGCTCAGGTCCCAGAGGGGTTTATTGCTACCCAGTTCTTCAGGATGCCTTGGTCCGGTTGGTTGGCCTCATGGAGAGTGTCACCCGAGCAGGATTGCTTCCTGTTACACCAGCCACTTCCTAGGCTAGAGGAGGAGCCCAGACTCCTGCTGTACGTACTACGGAGTAGATAGCTCCCAAGACTCAGATTCCACCGATTTAGCCAGCTGCGGCAGCTCAGTCGGGGGTAGTTGCACAGGCCGGTAATGGAGTGGCTATGACCGCAGATGCTTTGTGGAGGTTGGACAGATTCACCAAGCTCTTTACTGCTACATTCAGCGGAGCTTCTTCTGAGGACCCCTAGGATTTCTTATATAGCTGCCACGAGGTATTTCGGAACATGGGCATTGTGGAGTCTAATGGAGTTGATTTTACGGCTTGTCATCTACCTGGATCCGCCAAGACTTGGTGGAGGGATTAGTGTTTAGCCAGACCAGCAGGGTCGCCACCTTTGACTTGGGATCAGTTTTCAGAGTTGCTTCTAGAAAAGTTCCTTCCCGTTACTCAGAGGGATGCTTACCGGAGGTAGTTTGAGTTCCTTCAGCAGGGGTCTATGATGGTCACTCAGTATGAGACCCGATTTATCGATCTAGCTCGCCACGCCCTCATCATACTCCCCACTGAGAGGGAGAGGGTGAGGAGATTTATTGATGGTTTGATCCAGCCTATTCGTCTTCAGATGGCCAGAGAGGCGGGTAGTGACATTACTTTTTAGGAGGCGGCCAATGTGGCTCAGAGGATCGAGATGGTTCTACCATAGGGGGTTGGTCATAGGACAGACAAGAGACCCCATCAATTAGTTCGATTCAATGGTGCCTCATCTGGAGGCAGGGATTCTTATGATAGGGGTCAGCCTTCTAGGACCTTTCAGTCAGCCCTCCAGGTTTCGCAGGGTGCCCAGTTGATCGTGGTTTTCGTGGGCATTATTCCGATCAGCAGTCACTCACTGCACCACCAGCTCCCATCAGTGCACCACCTCTTTAGAGTTTTTGTGGAGCTCATCCGGGTCGTCAGGGCCAGTCTCATCATACGGAGGGATGTTATGAGTGTGGTGAGTATGGTCACATCAGGAGAGCTTGCCTGAGATTGAGGGGTACACAGTCGCAGCAGCAGGGCCCTCGCCCCACGATTCAGGCACCAGGTGATCCACAGCCTGCCCAGCCAGCCAGGGGCGGGGGTAGGGATCATAGAGGTGGAGGTCGAGATCGTAGAGGTGGAGGCTAGACCGCCAGAGGTAGGGGTCAGCCGGTAGCCGATCATCCCAGAGACATGGTTCAGGGAGGTAGGGTTGAGCCCCAGTTTTATGCTTTGCCAGCCAGACCAGAGGCTGAGTTGTCAGATGCCATTATTACAGGTACTATTCTGGTTGGTGATAGAGATGCGTTAGTCCTATTTGACCCTGGGTCTACATATTCATATGTGTCGTCCTATTTTGCACCCTACCTAGTTATGTCTAGTTATGCTTTGGACATTCCTGTTTATGTATCTACACCGGTGGGTGACTCTATAGTAGTCGACCGGTGCATCGTTCCTGTGTGGTTGTGTTTGACGGTCTTGAGACCCGTGTTGATTTATTACTTTTAGATATGGTGGATTTCGACGTTATATTAGGGATGGATTGGTTGTCCCCTTACTATGCTATCTTGGATTGTCACGCCAAGACCGTGACCTTGGCTTTGCCAGGATTGCCCCGACTAGAGTGGAGAGGGACCCCAGGTCATGCCACCCGCAGTGTTATTTCATATGTTAAGGCTCGACGCATGGTTGAGAAGGGGTGTTTAGCTTATCTGGCGTATGTTCGTGACTCCAGCGCAGAGGTTCCTTCTATTGACTCTGTTCCTATTGTTCGAGAGTTCCCCGAGGTTTTCCCTTCAGAACTGGCGGGTATGTCGCTCGACAAGGATATTGATTTCTGTATTGATATGGCTCCAGGCACGCAACCTATTTCTATTCTGCCGTATCGCATGGCCCCGCCAGAGTTGAAGGAGTTAAAGGACCAGTTGCAGGATTTACTAGAGAAGGGTTTTATCAAGCCTAGTGTTTCTCCTTAGGGTGCGCCGGTGTTATTTGTGAAGAAGAAAGATGGTTCGATGCAGATGTGTATTGATTACCGGAAATTGAACAAAGTGACGATAAAGAACAAGTATCCATTGCCGAGGATTGATGATTTGTTTGACCAGCTTCAGGGAGCAAAGGTGTTTTCAAAGATAGACTTGAGATCTGGCTACCATCAGCTGAGGAGTAGGGCGTCTGATGTCCCTAAGACAGCATTCTGCACTCGGTATAGGCACTATGAGTTTTTAGTCATGTCATTTGGGTTGACCAATGCCCCAGCAGCATTTATGGAGTTGATGAACCGAGTTCTCAGGACATATACAGACTTATTCGTGATAGTATTTATTGGTGATATTCTGGTGTACTCCCACAGCCAGGAAGAGAACGAGCAACACCTCAGAGTGGTTCGTCAGACTCTGAAGGATCATTAGTTGTATGCTAAGTTTTTGAAGTGCGAGTTCTGGTTGAGTTCAGTTGCATTTCTGGGTCATATTGTATCAGCGGAGGGTATTCAGGTGGACCTGAAGAAGATTGAGGCAGTCAAGAATTGGCCTCGACCAGCTTCAGCGATAGAGATTCGGAGTTTCTTAGGGTTAGCAGGTTATTACCGTCGTTCGTAGAGGGATTTTCGTCTATTGTAGCCCCGATGACCAGATTTTCCCAGAAGGGCACCCAGTTCAGATGGTCAGATGAGTATGCGGCGAGTTTTCAGAAGCTCAAGACAGCTCTAACCACGACAGCGGTGTTGGTTTTTCCCACGGGTTCAGGGCTTTACACAGTTTATTGTGATGCTTCCCGTATCGGGCTTGGTGCAGTATTGATGCAGGATGGCAAAGTCATTGCCTATGCTTCGATACAGTTGAAGATCTACGAGAATAATTATCCGGTTCATGATCTAGAGTTGCCAGCTATTGTTCAGGCTTTGAAGATTTGGAGGCATTATCTATATGGCGTGACGTGTGAGGTGTACATGGATCACAAGAGCCTTTAGTACCTGTTCAAGCAGAAGGAGTTGAATGTGAGTCAGCGAAGGTGGTTAGAGTTGTTGAAAGATTATGATGTTACTATCTTGTATCACCCGGGTAAGGCCAATGTGGTGGCCAATGCATTGAGTAGGAAGTCCGCCAGCATAGGTAGTCTTGCTTATATTCCAGCCAGCCAGAGACCGCTTGCTTTAGATGTTCAAGCTTTGGCCAATCGATTGGTGATATTAGATATTTCTGAGCCTAGCAGAGTGTTAGCTTGCACGGTCGCTCGTTCTTCTCTATTGGAGCTTATACGCGATCGGCAGTTTGATGATCCCCATTTGTGTGTCCTGAGAGACACGGTGCAACGTGGAGGTGCCACGAAGATGACCTTAGATGATGATAGTGTTTTGAGATTTCAGGGGCGGGTTTGTGTGCCCAATGTTGATGGGATTCGAGAGTTGATCTTAGCGGAGGCCCATAGTTCTCGGTATTCTATTCACCCGGGCACCGCAAAGATATATCATGACTTGCGGCAGCATTATTGGTGGCATAGGATGAAGAAGGATATTGTTGCATATGTGGCTCGGTGTTTGAACTGTCCGCAGGTCAAGTATGAGCATCAGAGGCCCCGTGGTTTATTTCAGAGGATTGAGCTCCCCGAGTGGAAGTGGGAGAGCATTACCATGGATTTTGTTACTGGACTTCCGTTGACTCAGAAGAAGTTCGATGCTATTTGGGTCATTGTTGATAGGCTGACCAAGTCAGCATATTTCATTCCAGTGGCAGTCTTCCATTCATCTGAGAGGTTAGTTGAGATTTATATCGGGGAGATTGTCCACCTTCATGGTGTGCCGATATCCATCATTTCGGACCGGGGTACGTAGTTTACCTCGCGCTTCTGGAGAGCAGTTCAGCGAGAGTTGGGCACCCAGGTTCAGTTGAGCATAGCATTCCATCCTCAGGCGGACGGTAAGTCCGAGAGGACTATACAGATTTTGGAGGATATGCTCCGAGCTTGTGTCATTGATTTTGGGGCTCATGGGAGCAGTTTTTTCCTTTAGCAGAGTTCGCCTGCAACAAGAGCTACCAGTCCAACATTGAGATGGCCGCATATGAGGCGTTGTATGGTAGGCAGTGTCGGTCTCTAGCCGTATGGTTTGAGCCGGGAAAGGCTTGGTTATTGGGTACAAACTTAGTTCATGAGGCCTTAGATAATGTC
Source organism: Nicotiana glauca (assembly GCA_026770625.1). Taxonomy (NCBI): domain Eukaryota; kingdom Viridiplantae; phylum Streptophyta; class Magnoliopsida; order Solanales; family Solanaceae; genus Nicotiana; species Nicotiana glauca. Next base: position 31,422 of record MU686512.1, read on the forward strand.
AAGATCATTCAGGAGAGGCTTCGTTCAACTCAGTCTAGGCAAAAGAGTTATGCAGACCGTAAGTTCCGAGATGTAGCTTATATGGTTAGTGAGCGGGTATTGCTCCGGGTGTCACCTATGAAGGGCGTGATGAGGTTCGGAAAGAAGGGAAATCTTAGCCCTAGGTACATTGGTCCGTTTGAGATTCTTGATCAAGTAGGAGAGGTGGCTTATAGACTTGAATTGCCACCTAGCTTATCAGCCGTGCATCCAGTTTTTCATGTGTCTATGCTGCGGAGGTATCACGGCGATCCTACCCATGTGTTAGACTTCAGCACTGTTCAGTTGGAGAAGGATTTATCTTATGAGGAGGAGCCGGTAGCTATCCTAGACCGACAGGTTCGTCAGTTGAGATTTAGGAATTTTCCCTCTATTCGTGTTCAGTGGAGAGGTCAGCCCCCTGAGGCCTCGACCTGGGAGTCCGAGTCTGATATGCGGAGCCGTTGTCCACATCTGTTCCCCGACTCAGGTACTTCTTTTTTTTGTTCATTCGAGGACGAACGGTTGTTTTAGAGGTGGAGGATGTGACAACTCAAAGGGTCATCACCTATTTCCTCATCCACTCCGTGCTTCCAAGGTCTTTAAAACCTTATTTTACTTGCCTCGATTTGTGTGCACAGTCCGGGCGTGTAGCCGGAAGGATTAAATATGAATTCTGTGTGAAAATGATGAATTTTGATGTTAATATGATTAAAGTAGACTTTGGATAATATTTTGGGTAAACGGACCCGGACCCGAGATTGAACGGTCCCAGAAAGTCCGTAGAAAAATATGGGACTCAGACATGTGCCCGGAGACGAATTCCAAGGTCTAGAGCCCGAGGAAAGAATTTTTCTGTGAAATTATTTTTTTGAAATTATTAAAGAAAAAGGAAATGAAATTTGATTAAAAGACTATGGTATCGGGCTCGTATTTTGGTTCCTACACCCGAACAAGTCTTATATATGATTTAAGCGCTTTCTGTAAAGTTTGGTTGAAAACGGACATCGTTTGACGTGTTTCAGACTTGAAATGGAAATTTTATGTTTTATGAAAACTTGAAAGGAATTATGAATTTTGAGGTTTAATTCGTTGTATATGATGTTATTTTGGCGATTTGATCATACGAGTAAGTCCGTAGGATGTTTTTGAGGTTGTGTACATGTTTGGTTTGGAGCCCCGAGGGCTCGGGTGAGTTTTGGATAGGCATCGGATTGCATTTTCTCATTTTTAAAATTCTGGTATCTTTCAATTCTGCAGGCTTCGCAATTGCGAAGCCAGCACTCGCAAATGCGAGCTCGCAATTGCGAGCATTTTATCACAAATGCGAGACTTTCCCTGGGCAGCAATCTTCGCAAATGCGAAGTAATTCATCGCAAATGCGAACCTTCCACTTTCCTTCAGAGTTCGCACTTGCGAACAAGTCCTCGCATTTCCCAGATTTTGCAAGGTTCGCAATTGCGAACCCAAGTTCGCAATTCCCACATCCGAGGGCCAGCAAATTTTATACTTAGTCGAATTTTCATCACTTTTCACCATTCTTTCAAAACCCAAACACCATAGGCGATTTTTCAAGAGCAAACTTCATCCCAAATCAATTGTAAGTTGATTTTTACTCAATTTTTTCAATCTTTAACATCATTAAACATGTTTTCCACTTAAAATCAAGGATTTTCATGGGTGAAATTGGGATTTTTTGGTAGAACCTAGGTTTTCTAGAAATTGGGGTGTTGGACCTCGATTTGGGGTCCGATTTCAAAACAAATTACATATTTAAATTCGTGGGGGAATTGGTAATCGGGTTTTAGTTCGAACCTCGGGTTTTGACCACGTGGGCCCGAGGGCAATTTTGGAATTTTGGAAAAAACTTGGGAAAATTCATTCTTATGCATTCAAATTGATTCATATAGTGTTTATTAAAGTTATTGAGAAATTTGTGATTAGATTCGAGCGAATTGGAGGTAGAACTACGAGGTAAAGCGATAGTTGAGGATTAAGTGGATTTCAAGGCTTCGAGGTAAGTGTTTGGTTTAACCCCAGCTTGAGGGAATAAGAGTTGAGTCTTGTTGCTAATTGCTATATGATCGAGTACGATGCATAGGCATGGTGATAAGTATCTATACATTGGTGTCTAGCATGACCGTGAGTCCTTATAAAGTGATTATCATGAATTGGTTGTGAATTCCGTGCTTATTGGAGTATTCTATATGTTGTGAATAATACGTGAACGGTGATATGATTATTTGATACCTAGAAGCATTGGCTCGAATTGTGATACGAATATTGAAAGTATATGAAATGAGTTGATTCTTGGGAGCGTTGGCTTAAAATGGTAGAGTGGACTATAATAGAAAAAAGGTAAGAAAGAGAAAGCGTTGCTGATTATTCTCTTGTCGGGACGTTTGGTTGAACTTGTTGGATTCTCTCCCTTGCCGGGATTTCGTCAAATATTTGATTATTTTTATGCCCCTTAATTGTGACTGTTGTTTTGGGAGTCAGACTGTTGAATGATATGGATCGGGTTGCGCGCCACAACAATGATATTGAGGATCGGGTTGCACGCCGCAACAATAACATATGAGGATCGGGTTACGCGCCGCAATAATGATATTGAGGATCGGGTTACACACTGCAACAATAACATATGAGGATCGGGTGGCACGCTGCAACAATGATACATGATAAATGATATGGGTCGGGTTGCATGCCGCAACAATGGTAAATTGTGGACCGGGTTGCACGCCGCAATAGTTATTGATACCATGTGTTTATATTGAGTATTGATTCCTTGTTCATTGTGAATCTAAGCTGCTTTAGTTTGTTACTCGGTATTATGTTACTATTGTTATCTCCCCATAGCATGTTCCCCCCCATATTGCTATTTGTTTGGTATTTCGTTTCCATTGTATATATATAACTGCACAGGTTTATGTGGTGTCCGGTCTAGCCTCGTCACTACTTCGCCGGGGTTAGGCTAGACACTTACCGGCAAATAGGGTCGGTTGTGATGATGCTACACTTCTGTGCATTTTTGCACAGGTCCAGATTTTGAGGAGCAGCAGCAGCATTAGTGCAGGAGTAGGCTTCCATTTTTCGAGACCGAGGTAGACTTGCAGGCGTCCGCAGCCCCGGCGTCTATTCCATATGTTCTCTTTTAGACTGTTGCCTCCTTGTTTCGAGACAGTCAGCTTTTATGTTTCTTTCAAACCTTTGTATTTAGCATATTCTTAGTGGTTCGTGAGTAATGTGACACCAAATCTTGGGTAGAGGCTATTATTCACTATTTCGCGTTTGATTCAGACTTATAAATTAGACTTCCGCTATTATTATTATTATTGAATTCTATATTTCTTATTGGTGCTATAAATTATTGACAGATTTGATTATTAATGAAAAGGTAAATAAGTTGGCTTGCCTAGCTACCACGAGTAGGCGCCATCACGATCTCAATAGTGGGAAATCCGGGTCGTGACATATGAGGTCTTGAACAGGCTTCACCAAGGGAACTTAAAAGAGCTGATGATCGATCGTGGGAAGGCCAACTTCGCCCGAGGGCGGGAACAACACCAGGGACTGCCCAAACCACCTTCCCTAGTTCGGACCATTCAAATGATCATCAGAGGAGGTGATGACGCATCTATCAACAGCGTGAAATTCACCACCACCCACAAACTCAAACGGTCCATCACCTACGAACAGTATGACGAACTCGAAGAAAGTATCGTCTTCAATAAGTCAGATACCCACGGTTTGGTCCTTCCTCACTATGACGCCCTTGTCATTACTTTACGTGTCTTCGATACTGATGTGAAATGTATTATGGTCGATGATGGAAGCGGCGCGTGCATCATCCATCCTCGAGTTCTCACCCAAATAAAGCTCGAGGACAAAATAGTGTCACGTTGCATCATGTTAATAGGATTTAACAATGCAGTTGAGTAGACATCCGGAGAAATCACACTACCCATCCTAACCGGCGTCGTCACATTGGAGACCACGTTCCATATCATGGACCAGGGTACGACGTACAATTCCATCATAGACTGACCGTGGATACACGCCATAAAAGTTATCCCCTCCAACTTGTACAAAGTCATCAAATTTCCCACCCCTATGGGGAGTATTCTGCATCCGAGGAGAACAACGCACGGCCCGAGAATGCTAGCGCATCACCCAAGACTGAACATATACACAATAATTAGAAGGAAAGGCTGGGGAAGCATAGCAATTAACGAAGTCGGGGTCAGATGGCGATGAAAGGAAAGACATCATCAGAGAACCCAAAATCGTAGAAGTCATAGGGTCAGCCGTTGACGACCTCGATCCCATCCTACTAGACGATGCTGACCACAACAAGAAAGCTTTCATCGGCCATATGCTCCAAGACCCAGGTAAATTTTGCCGATTATTAAAAAGTAACGTACACCTATTTGCTTTTTCCCATGCAGATATGCTAGGTATCCCAAAGGAGATAGCAACTCAAAAGTTGAACGTCGACCCTTTTAGGCCCCCCCCCAGTGAGGCAAATTAGACGAATGTTCAACTTCGCAATAAATGACGCGGTCTGCGAAGAGGTCGAAAAATTATTGGTAAACGATTTTATCAGGGAATCGATTTACCCTCAGTGGGTTGCCAATGTGGTCATGGTGAAAAAGAAAAATGGAAACTGGCGGATGCGCATAGACTTCACAAATTTTAATAAGGCATGCCCAAAAGACTCGTTCCCGATGCCCCATATCGACCAACACATCGACGCCATAGTCGGGCACGAACTGTTGAGCTTCTTGGACGCCTACACGGGCTACAAAAAAATCCTCATGGAGGAGGAGGACCAGGAAAACCCACTTTTATCGCCCACCACGGGACATACTACTACAGGGTGATGTCATTAGGGTTGAAAGACGCATGGGCAATATACCAGAGGCTAGTGACCAAGATGTTCAAAGAACAACTCGGCAAGACCATGGAAGTATACATAGACGACATGTTGGTCAATTCAAAAAGGAGGGAAGACCATATCTACAACTTGAGGGAAGCCTTCAACATACTCAGAAGGTACGGCATGAAATTGAACCCAAAAAAAATGCACCTTCGACGTAACCTATGAAAATTACTCGGCTTCTTCGTATCGCAACACGACATTGATGTCAATTCCCACCAAATCAAGGCCATAAAAGGAATTCCCAAAAATTTAACTAACAAAAAACAAGTGCAAAAGCTGACCGGTCGGATAGCCTCTGTGTCGAGATTCATCTTGCGGTCCTCCGATAGGTGCCACAAGTTTTTTGGCGTACTCAAAAAGGATAACAGACTCCAACGGAAATCTTAGTACGTCGACGCCTTAAAAGAACTATAGGCCTACCTGTCTACGTCACCACTACTTGCTAAGGTAGAACCCGGAAAGCGTCTCCTTTTTTACCTACCCGTGTCCGATGTCGCAGTAAGTGTAGTCCTGGTACGTGAAAATAAAGGTACGCAGTCTCCAATCTACCACATTAGCAAAATGTTGGACGGTGCTCAAACGAGGTACCCCCACCTCTAGAAGCTTGCTCTAGCCTTGGTCACAACTTCATGAAAGTTTAGACCCTATTTTAGTGTCACCCCATCTTGGTGGTCACGACTTTCCCTCAAAAAGTATCCTGCATAAGCACAAACTGTTATGCAGATTGGCCAAGTGGGCCATAGAGATGAGCGAGCATGATATAACCTATCATTCACGAACAACGATAAAGTCGCAAGTTCTTGCCGACTTCAGTGCGAAAATAATGCCCGAAGTCGAAAAGGAAACCGCCTGTTCTTCCACCAAAATACATGACCATTGGGTTCTGTACAATGATGGAAATTCTAATGCATCGGGATCTGGACTGGGACTCGTGCTCGAGGCCCCAACAGGAAAAGTAGTTTGCCAGTCCATATGATGCCCTAATATGACTAACAATGAGACCGAGTATGAGGCCGTGATTGCAGGGTTAAAATTGGCGCTCAAGTACGAAGCACGGTGAGTAGTCCTGTGATGCGACTCACAACTCGTCGTCAATCAAGTTACAGGGACTTTCCAATTTAAGGAGCAACAGCTACAGAAATACTAGGGTGAAATTTGCAAACTATTACCCTAGTTCGACGAGTGCCAACTCGACCAAATACCCCGAGTGCAGAACACCGAAGCGGACGGCCTCGCCAAACTGGCAGAGGCTACCAAAAGTATAATCGGACTGGGGGACGTGGTCACTTTCCTCCATTCATCAATTGATCAAATCGAGGTACGAACTATAAACATGAAATGGGACTGGCGCAATCATATTATCTCATACTTGCAGGACGGAGTGCTCCCATCCCATAAAAAAGAAGCTAAGAAGCTTTGAATGTAGGCGGCCAGGTACAACATCGTCAATAACAACTTGTACGAAAGAACGTTTGGTAGTCCCCTAGCAAAAAGCTTAGGACTAAATCAAATGCGACGTGTCCTCGAAGAAGAACACGAAGGCCATTGCGGCGCTCATACCAGCAATCGAGCTCTCTTCAGATGCCTAATACAACATGCTACTATTGGTCCACAATGAAAAAAGAGGGTGCTGACTTTGTCAGAAGGTGCGAGCAATGCCAAAAATATGCCCCCATGATTCACCAAGCGGGCTAGCACCTCCACTCAGTCACCTCGCCTTGGCCTTTCATCAAATATGGAATGGACATCGTCGGACCCCTCCCAGCGGGACGAGGTAATGTACGATTTCTTTTAATTTTAACTGACTATTTTTCCAAGTGGGTAGAAGCAGGTGCATTTGACCAAATACTCGAGCAAGAAGTAATCACATTCATATGGAGAATCATCATATGCCGCTTCGGCATCCCCAAAGAAATTAGTTACGACAACAGACCCCAGTTTACTGGGAAAAAGACCGTCGAGTTCTTTAAGAAATGGCACATCAAAAGAATACTCTCCACGCCATATCATCCTGCAGGCAACAGTCAGGTGGAGTCCGCTAACAAAATAATATTGAACATCATGAAAAAGAAGCTTGAGAATGCCAAGGGACTGTGGCCGGAATTACTGTCGGAAGTGCTATGGGCATACCACACTATGCCAAAAACAAACATAGGAGAAACACTATATTCACTAGTCTATGGGACTGATGCAGTAATGCCGGCCAAAGTCGGTGAACCAATTCTAAGGTATTCAAATGAGAGCAGGCCAAGCAATGATGAAAGCAGAAGGCAAGACCTCGACGAAGCCGAAGAGTAGAGAGACATGGTCTACATAAGAATGATAGCTCAAAAACAACAGGCAGAGCGGTACTATAACCAAAAAGACAAACTTAGGCCACTCAAAGTCGGGGACTATGTACTCAAAGACAAAACACAAGAAAGCAAAGACCCAAGGGAAGGAAAACTGAGAACCGACTAGGACGGCCCATACAAAATCATGGCGTCCGTAAGAAAAGGGTCGTTCCAGCTAGAAACAATGGAGGGAAAACTACTACCAAATTATTGGAATGTCGCCCACCTTAAATACTTCAACTTCTAAAGATTGACATCTCCCGAGTCGTACTCTTTTTCCCTCACCCGAGTTTTGTCCCAATTGGGTTTTCTCGGGGACGTTTTTGATGAGGAGACTAAGAGGGAGTCTCGAAGTTTTGTATAAGTTCATCACTCGACCTCTCAACTACTTTCCAGGTCAACCAATCAAGGGATTAGATAGACAGGGACTTCTCCAACGTATGCATGAACAGAGCAAAAACATGTAAACTTCTCCAATGAATGTATAAACAAAGCGAAATACGGAATCACACGAGTTTCTCATTTCTCTACCAAGTTCATACATCATGCCAAAGTAAGAGTCAACATTTAATCTCATTAAAATTAACTAACATTCAACCTCGATCCAATCACTTAAAGAGTCAATATTCAACCTCGCTCAAATTAACTCAATTTATGACCTCGCCCAAATCGACTCACATTCGACTTCGTTCGAATTAATTAACATTCAACCTTGTTAGAATCACTTAAGAGTCAATATTCAACCTTGCTCGAATCGACTCACATTCGAACTTGTTCGAATTGATTAACCTTCGACCTTGTTCGAATTAACTAACATTCAACTTCATTCGAATTAAATAACATTCGACCTCATTCGAATCAACTAAGAGTCAACATTCGACCTTGCTCGATCGACTCATATTCGACCTCGTTCGGATTGATTTGATTAACCTTTGACCTCGTTCGAATCAACTAGAATTTGACTTTGCTCGAATTAATTAACATTCGACCTCGTTCAAATCAACTAAGAGTGAAGAACTCTCACAAAGAAAAACATTCAAAGAAAAGCAAAAAGATCCGAGAACATACAACAAAAAGTCATAGTCATTCCATTCAAAAAAAATAAAATATCTTACAAAGGTCTAGAAAGTCGTCCCCACAAAAAAAGAAGAAAGAAAGAAAAGAACAAAAACTAAGTACAAAAGCATCGCACTACATCATCTCTGCCTGCATCATCGCCACCTTCACCGCCCGGTCCAGCAGCACCATCTTCACCATCACCCGTGCCATCAGCATAGTCATCGTCATACCAAGCAATAGATGTAAGCCCGTCCAAGTCCTCTTCATCATCACCGGCCCCCGGCGTGGCGGGGTCATAACTATAGGCAAGCCTGGCATTACGTGCTTTAGCACGGGCATCTTCGAAAGCGGCTTCAGGAACCTTTCTCACTGTCATCAAGTTCCTATATATGTCCAGCTGAGCCTCAGCATAGATCCGCATCTCGTATAAATGGCGAGGGACGTCGGGGAAGCAGAAGCATGAGAATAGAAAGGCTGAGCCAACAATTGTGTCTTCTCGGCCTCAAGAGCAGCAACTTGATCACTTAGGCTCGATACATCTTTCTCGAGCCCACCAATTCGCTCATCAAGTGACGCCTCCCTTAGCACGGCCGTTTCCGCATCAGTTGCACATTCAGACTTGAGGATGCGGATAGAGTCCTCTAATGCCGCCACCTTCGCCAAAGGCACTGCCCGGGCCTCCTCGCTCCCCTCCAACTCAGCCACTTTCTCCGTCAACTTACCACTCAGGGTGGCAACTCGAATTGAGCTTTGCTCGATCTCGGCTCGCAGGGTCTCCACTTGCGCTTGAAGGTTGATGCACTCGGCCACAACCCGGTTGCTCACCTCGAGCTCGTCTTCCTTGGTCCTAAGTAACCCATCGAGCTCTTTACATCTGCCAATAGTTCGCACAAGCTCCTTGTCCTTCTGTTCCAACACATCCCTAAGGGATTGGAGATTGCTTCCTGCTCTAAGCCGTGCACACATCTCCCAATACTTATCACGATATCGGAGGTACTTCAAAACCATTTTCTGGAAAATAACCTTCTGCTTTTCCTCCTGACGTGTACTCTCGATCTCAAAAATGAAAGTATAAAAAACAAGGGGATCGAAAATTAGTAAAGATAGAAAGAGGAAAAGGACGCAAAATGCAGAAATGATAACGAAAATCACCCTCAGAGCCATCCTAGATATGCCTAGTTACAAGTAGGCATCCCTGAGCGCCTGAACAGTCATGTACTTGTGACGGAGCAAAGGGGGGTAAAGCAAGGGACCATGCTCACTGTATCCTCCAACAAATTGCAGTCCAAACAGATTACGATCGAGCGAGAAGATCCATCTATTCTCACCTCAACCCGAGTAAACCCTTTGTCGAATATCCTCACTTCCTCGGGATCGACATCGGAGCTAGATTCATAATCATATACAACCACTAATTTTTCCCTCTCCTCAGCCAAATGGGGAACGTAGGCCCGATCTAACGTTGACGGATCACTCCTCGAAATGACCGCAACTGCCTCTGGTCGCTCCCTTCCTTCCAGGGAAGCAATCTCCACCTTTGAAGGAGGCATAGTCTCTGTGCCTAAAACCGTATCGCCCCCCAGTTCGACCATGGTCAACTCGGATTCCCCCCTTGCAGGATCCTCATCCTCGATCTCTACGCCGCCAACCACTACTTTTCGCCTTTTTAGCAGAGCCTCTTCATCCTCGCCCTGAGATGACTCATCCACCAAATGAAATACTGTAGAAGCCAAAATCTCTACCAGTGGGGCAGCAGCTTTGCGGCTTGGCCCACGCAAGGCCAGGGTCTGAGGGGTAACACTAGTTTGAGCAGGCTCGCTTGCAGCCACAACAAGTATTGGCCCCGTCGAAGTACTTGACTGGCAAAAAGCAGGAGTAGGAGCCCTCGCCCTCCTCGAAGCCCTCCGGCCTACCAGCAAAGAAAGACAATCAAAAAATAGAAGGAAAGAAGGGATGATACAAACATCGAGATTATTATAATCAAAGCGAAATGACTCACCAGTCGAAGGCCTGTGCCCAACCTCTCATTAAACTATGACCACTCACAAATCCCCACCGTATGAGCAAAATCTGGCTCACCCAGTCACAAATGTTGTCAACTAGTGAAGGAGGGTCCCTCTCAGCTACAAATAAAAAGAGAAAAAAGGAAGAACGATCATATCGCCAAAAAGAAACGACAAACAGCCATTCGAGAGAAACACTTATGAGCAAAGTTCCATTCCGCGGAGAATCTGCCGGGGTTCGACTCCACGTGCTCCATCCTCACATAGAAGAAATTAGCCCAGAAGCAGCAATTAGTTTATCATCCATCTTCACCACCAATCCCTTGGTCCCACGGTGTTGAAGGTGTAGCATCGTACCCCTATGAAAACTTGGGTCGAAGAGGTGAAGCAGATGACGAAGAGAAATCCCTTGGTTGTCCAGCTCCGTGTACTTGATATGCATAAGGAAAAGCTTATATATGTATGAGGAGATTTGAGCCGGGCATACATCATGGTAACGGCAAAAGTCATCCGCCAAGGAAGGAAGAGGAAGTGTATAGCCAACGACAAACGGGTACGCATAGAATGCGTAGTAGTCGGGGCAATGTACCTGCACTACATTGCTACCAGCAGGAATGAGTTTGACATGGTCTGGAATTCGCCATTTATACCTAAAAGTAATGGGCACCGCCGCATCCATCTCAGAAATGAGGGGTTCAGGATCGTCATCAGGTTGGTTCTTGAAGTCCGATCTGACCCTCCCTGAACGTGGAATTATCTCATTCACAGTGGGAAAATTCTCATCTTCTACCATGGCTGTTCCTTCTTCATGAGAAGGCATGTCCATAGCCAACGCTCCAGGATCAGTGGCTCCCTCAAGATTAGACGATGCACTAGCCATTTTTCTGATTACGTATATGAAAAGGAAGTGCAAAGGTGAAAGAAATGACAATGGCGAAAAATGCTAAAGGAAAGGAGAAAATACAGGTGCAGGAAATCTAAAGAAGGAGAGGCTTGGGGTTTCAAATGCTTAATAAATGCAACAGCTCAAGTGAGAAATGCCCATCCCTATTTATAAGAGTGCTGGAACCTTATCGAGAAAGCCAAACGCCGCCACATTAATTCCGACACAAAAAAGGTGCAAAAAACGATGTAATATATTGGGAACATGCGCCATAATGACGCATGATGAAATGACATAATTTCAAACTGATGTAACGGTCAGACGTGGCTCTTGAAGCGCCACATCACCACCTCGCCATAAAATGGTCACTCCTCGGCCAACATGCTCGGATTCTTCAAATTTGCAACCGACGAAGTCTGCCCATCGAGCTCATCCAAAGACAACCCCGACGAGCAGAGGGACTAACTGTATGAGTCAAAATCTGATCGGAGTAATCTTGTCTAAGAGCTGATTAGGCAGAGGTCATACTTAAGGAATAACATATTTGCGAGCTGAGCAGTTAAGGTCGAGGTCGAGAACTCAGACCGGCCCAAACGCCTAGTTTAGCAACAAGATATTTTAAAGAAATATTTCAAAGAATATTCTCTGTACTTGTACTTTCAGTTAGGTAGGGAAAATGTCCCATATAAGTAGGAATAGAGAGAGAAGAGAAGGGCATGTAATCTTCTATATGATAAGATTTCTCTACAAAAGTTGACTCTCAAGTAACTACAAACATTGTCTTTACAAAAGATTCGATTTGTTGTTGGTGTAAAGTTTTCTCACATAAGATCCGAGAATACTTTCTATATTCCTACGTTTGATTGCCTTACATCATTGTCAAAGAGAGAATCATCTACCTCATTGAATATTTGGGTAAACATTGTCTCTATTTACAGTTATTGCCATTTATCATATTTATTACTTGTCATTAGTCCATTATTCATTCATAACAATACCATTAGACACTCGCTTGGTATGTAATAGTCTTGAATGCGATTTTACATTACTGACGTCTATTAATCACAGCTCTAGGATTTATTTTATTTAACTAGAATTTGCCCATTATCATCTTATTTAATTAATTTAACAAAATGACTTAACACGTTTTGGTCAAACAACTATCAGTTTAGCAACTTTTTCAAAACTTAATGTTTTATATATATTTCTCTCGCTGTCTCTTTTGCTAATGAAAACAGTATGTGAATCTCTTACAGTAGCCACCTTTGTTAAAAATTCATTATATTTTCTTCAGCTAAATAAGTGATAGTCATTATGCTTTACCACCTTTTTTTCTGATGCAGGTTATGCCAAAAGCTTTTAGGCTAAGAAAAAGAAACTCAAGGATTGGATCCTCTTAGTTTACTTATCAAGCTTGTACCAATTCTGTATTAGTGAAACTTAACCTATTAAACCACTATTTAGGTATTCGTTATTTTTGTAGGCTTTGTTTCTTTACAGAGAGAAAAAGATGTTACATAGAATGTTCTTTTGTTGCACTGACCACAAGAAAATTTGCTTGGCATTGTGATTATATTAAAACAATGTAGTCATTACCTACTAAAATTCAGACAGTCCAACACTTCAAATGGTTGTTTACCACATTAGTTAGTGAAATAATCGAAAGAATCATATGTGATTTTACTATCCTAAACCACACCAGCTTTTTTCCTAACTTCAGCATTTGCTGCTCTCACCTTTGTACCTACCATTTTAGTTCACTGCCATTAATTTGTTCAAGTTGTTCTACACTATTTTCCCGTTTCCCTATTTATTGATTAATTTTCTTTTAAATTTATGAATCTCCTTTTGTTATATGCTGTTTTATGTCACGATCCCAATTCACCTTCCATGAACATGTCGTGATGACACCTAGTTCCTACAACTAGGTAAGCCTAACAATGCGGAAATTAATATAACTTGCGGAAACTTTAAATTAAACTAAGCAAAACTAGAAGGAAACGGTATATAAGTACCACTTGGCATATACAACTCAAAATAATATGCGGAAGTCTACAATTTCATCCCAAAACCCGGAAACTCAAGGCAACCACAGGCTAATGGAAAGTAAATACATAGCTCTAACTCCAGAATATCTAAAACGAACAGTACGATAAGGAGAAAGCTAACTGCTAAAGCTAGAATAAGAAAGAGACTCCAGGTCTGTGGACGCGGTAGATGTACCTCGAAATATCTGCTAGATCTCTCCGCCTCGACGATGATACGCCTGGGCAGAGCTACCTGGATCTGCACATAAAAAACATGCGCAGAAAGGGCATGAGTACACCACAGCGGTACTCAGTAAGTGCCAAGCCTAACCTCGGTTAGGTAGTGACGAGGAAGGTCAGGGTCTTACTGAGATAAAACACAATATATGATAGGATAAGGAAAAACAGTCTAGATAACGTCTACAACGAGAATTTAAACAGGATAATTAAGGGAAACAACAATAGGAAGCAGAAACAAAACAATATAAGGAATACTGCTCACATCAGGAAGTAATAGCTGGGGATCTCTTGGTATCCCGAGTATCTCTTGGTATCCTCATTATATACACTAGGGATCTCTTGGTATCCCGAAGATCTCTTGGTATCCTCAATTCTTACATTTTCATGTTCCAGGGATCTCTTGGTATCCCGCACCTCAGTCCAAAACATAACAAGTACAGGGGGATCTCCCGGTATGCCGTCCCGTAGTACCAATTTAAAATACACAATAACAGCCCAATATATTAGGATAAAATCTAACTCAGAACAAGTAATAGAAAATCCTAGCCTGACATGCTTCACGTAATACAACCAAGACAGTTTAAGCACTTAAGCAAATAAGTCAAATAAACATGCTTCTCTAAACTAGCATAGGATAAACTTGCAATTCAAAATAAATTGATAAGCAAGAAGAACTCAATTTAAATACTTCAAGTAAAAACGGATTTCCAACAATTAGCTCAAGTACGCGCTCGTCACCTCACGTACAAGGCATTCAATTACCAAATATCATATCCTAAGGGGAAAGGTCCCCCACACAAGTTAGACAAGCCACTTACCTTGAACCGGTAAAAAAATCAACCAGAAACCACGCCTTTGCCACGAGTATCTGACTCCAAATGGCCTAAATCTATTCAATTCAATTACATATCATAAATAACATTTCAAGCAACTGATTCTACTATTAAATTCAAAGACAAGACGCGAAATTAGGTAAAATAACCAAAATGCCCTTCAAGCCAAAATCTCGAAATCGAACAACTTTTACATTTTCAGCACCCTCGTACTCTCACGAGTCTAACCATATAAAAATCTCCCAAATCGGAGGTCAAACACCCACTCAAAACTCGATAGTTTAACCTATGAAGTTTTACCCAATTTTTCCTAATTTTGATCCTCAAATTCGAGTTTTAGTGAAGCATTTAACTACATAATGATGAAATATAACTAGAAGGGATTAAAGAAATGTTACCCAATAATCTCCTCTTCGAAACCCTCTCAAAATCGCTCTCTCCTGAGCTCAAATTTGATTTTCCAACTTTTGAAATTAAACCCTCGATTTCACTATTTCTGAACAGGAATTTTCGCTTCTGCGGACAAGGGACCACTTATGCGGAAAAAGAGTCGCTTCTGCGACTTTCACTAAAAATCCAACATCCGCTTATGCGGTTCCGCTTCTGCGGAATTTAAGCCGCTTCAGCGGTTCTGATAACAATCTAGGATTCCGCATATGCGGTTCATTTCTCACAGATGCGACGCTGCTTCTGCGGGATCTCCTCCGCATCTGCGATGGCTGAAAACTATGCCCAAACCCGCTTCTGCGATGTTAAGGCCGCTTCTGCGGTTCCCAAGCCGCAGAAGCAAAAATACCAGAAGGGAAAAACTTCAGCTGCTGCAACACTTCTCAAATTTTCCCGTTAACCACCCGAAATCATCCCGAGGCCCCCGGGACTTCAACCAAAAGCACCAATAACACCTAATACCTCATTCAAACTTGTACCAATCCTTAAATTACCTAAAATAACGCCGGAAACTCGAATTAAACAAGGATTTGAGCCTAAGAACTTTAAATTTTATCAAAATACACTTTCGATAAAAAACCTAATCAAAACACGTCCGAATGATCTGAAATTTTGCACACACATCCCAAATGACACTATGGAGCTACTGAAACTTCCAAAATTACATTCCGACCCTCAGATCAAAACCTCACTATTGGACCGGAAACTTCAAAAATTCAAACTTCGGCATTTCAAGCCTAAATTAGCTACGGACTTCAAAATACATTCCGAACATGCTCCCAACCCCGAAATCACCTAATAGAGCTAACGGAACCATTCCATTCCGAGGTCATCTTCACACTGTTCCGACTACGAACCATTTTTCAACACTTAAGCTCTTATTTAGGGACTAAGTGTCCCAAAACTCTTCGAAACCCAACACCGAACGTCTCGTCAAACCAAAATAGCATAAATAAACTTGGGGGAGTAGTTAATAGGGGATCGGGGCATTAATTCTTAAGACGATCGGCCAGGTCGTCACATCCTCCTACACTTAAACATTCGTTCGTCCTCGAACGAGCAAAGAGAACATACCTGAAGTAGTGAAAAGATGAGGTTAACTGCTGCGCATATCCTGCTCGGTCTCCCATGTCGCCTCTTCGGCTGGCTGATCACGCCACTAAACCTTTACTGAAGCTATGTTCTTTGACCTCAACTTTCTGATCTGCCTGTCCAATATAGCCACTGGTTCCTCAACAAAGGATAGATCCTTGTCCAACTGGAGAGAACTGAAATCCAACACGTGCGATGGATCACCGTGATATCTCTGGAGCATCAAAACATGAAATATCGGATGGACTCCGGCCAAACTGGAAGGTAAGGCAAGCTCATAGGCAACCTCCCCAACTCGCCTCAAGATCTCAAAAGGGACAATAAACCTCGGACTCAACTTTCCTTTCTTCCCAAACCTCATGACGCCTTTCATAGGTGAAACCCAAAGCAGAACCCGCTCACCAACCATATATGAAAAATCACGAACCTTCCTATCCGCGTAGCTCTTCTATCTGGACTGGGCTATACGGAGTCTATCCTGAATCATCTTATCCTTCTCCAATGCGTCTTGAACCAACTCTGTGCCCAATAGCCTGGCCTCACCCGGCTCAAACCAACCCATCAAAGATCTACACCTCGTACCATATAAAGCCTCATACGGTGCCATCTGAATGTTGGACTGATAACTGTTGTTGTAAGCAAACTCTGCCAATGGCAAGAAATGATCCCAAGACCCTCAAAACTCAATCACACAATCACGGAGCATATCTTTAAGAATCTGAATAATATGCTCAGACTGTCCGTCCCTCTGGGGGTGAAATGTTATGCTCAACTCCACCCGAGTGCCTAACTCCTGCTACACGGCTCTCCAGAGCCGCGATGTAAACTGAGTACCTCTGTCCGAAATAATAGAAACTAGAATACCATGCAGACAGACGATCTCCCAGATATAAATCTCTGCCAACTGCTCCGATGAATAAGTGGTACACACAGGAATGAAATGAGCAGACTTGGTCAACCGATCCACAATGACCCAAATGGCATCAAACTTCTTCAACGTCTGTGAGAGTCCAAATACAAAGTCCATAGTGATGCGCTCCCATTTCCACTTCGGAATCTCTATCTGCTGAAGAAACCTACTCGGGCGTTGGTGCTTATACTTCACCTGCTGGCAGTTGAGGCATCTAGACACGTAACCAACTATATCTTTCTTCATCCGCCTCCACCAATAGTGCTGCCTCAAGTCCTGATACATCTTTGCGGCACCCGGATGGATGGAATACCGCGAACTATGGGCCTCTGCTAGAATCAACTCTCGAAGACCATCAATAATGGGCACACAAATCCGGCCCTGCATCTTCAATACCCTGTCATCTCCGATGGTCACATCTCTAGAATCTCCACGCTGAACATTGTCCTTAAGTACAAGTAAATGAGGGTCTTCATACTGCTTCTCCCTGATACGATCAAACAAGGAAGACCGGGAAACCACACAAGCTAGAACCTGACTGGGCTTCGAAAGATCCAATCTCATAAACTGGCTAGCTAAGGCCTGAACATCCATCTCCATAGGCCTCTCTGAAGCTGGTAGATATGCCAAACTCCCCAAACTCTCCGCCCGGCGACTCAAGGCATCCGTCACCACATTGGCCTTGCCCGGGTAATACAGGATAGTGATATCATAATCCTTCAGCAACTCTAACCACCTCATCTGACGCATATTTAGATCCTTTTGTTTGAGGAAGTTCTGCAAGCTCTGATGGTCAGTATAGATCTCACAAAGCACACCGTACAAATAATGACGCCAGATCTTCAAGGCATGAACAATGGCAGCTAACTCAAGGTCGTGGACAAGTTAATTCTTTTCATGTATCTTCAACTGTCTGGATGTGTAGGCAATCACCCTACCATCCTGTATCAACATCGCTCCGAGGCCAACTCTCGAGGCATCACAATAGACAGTATAAGACCCCGAACAGTAGGCAACATCAAAATTAAGGTTGTACTCAAAGCTGTCTTGAGCTTCTGAAAGCTCGCCTCACACTCTTCTGTCCACTGAAATGGGGCACCATTCTAGGTTAATCTAGTCATAGGGGCTGCAATCGATGAAAATCCCTCCACGAAACGATAGTAGTAGCCCGCCAAACCAAGGAAACTATGAATCTCTGTAGCTAATGATGGCCTAGGCCAACTTTGTACGACCTCTATCTTCCTCGGATCCACCCGAATGCCCTCACTCGAAATCACGTGGCCTAAGAATGCCACAGAACTCAACAAAAACTCACATTTTGAGAACTTTGCATATAACTTCTTCTCCCTCAAGGTCTGCAGCACGGTCCTCAGGTGTTGCTCATGGTCTTCCCGACTCCGAGAATACACTAGAATATCATCAATAAAAACAATAATGAACGAGTCAAGATATGGCATGAACACACGGTGCATAAAATGCATGAAAGCTGCTGGGGCATTGGTCAGCCAAAATGACATAACAAGGAACTCGTAATGACCATACCGAGTCCTAACGGCAGTCTTCGGGATATCTGGCTCCCGAATCTTCAACTGATGGTAACTCGAGCGCAAGTTAATCTTAGAAAACACCTGTGTGCCCTGAAGATGGTCAAAAAGATCATCAATACGAGGCAAAGGATAACGGTTCTTCACTATAACCTTGTTCAACTGACGATAATACACATAGAACCATCCTTATTCTTCACAAATAAGACAGGAGCACCCCACGGTGAAACACTAGGCCGAATAAAACTCTTACAAAGCAATTCCTGTAGCTGATCCTTCAACTCCTTCAACTCAGGAGGAGCCATACGATACGGAGGAATGGAAATGGCCTGAGTGCCCGGCAACAGATCAATGCTAAAATCAATGCCTCTATCGGGGTGCATGACCGGAAGGTCAGTTGGAAACACATTGGGATAATTCCGTACCACTGGAACTAAATCAACAGAAGGGGTATCAACACTAACATCTATCACATAAGCTAAATACGCGACACACCCCTTCTCAACCATATGTTGAGCTTTAAAGAAAGAGATAACTCTACTGGGAGTTTGATATAAAGTACCACTCCACTCAATACGCGGAATGCCTAGCATAGCCAGCGTCACGATCTTGGTATGACAATCAAGAATAGCAAAATGGGGCGACAACCAGTCCATGCCCAAAATAATGTTAAAATACACCATACCGAGTAAAAATAAATCCGCTTTGGTCTCAAAACCACGAATAGTAACCAAACATAACCGATAAATGTGGTCCATAACAAGAGAATCCCTCACAGGAGTAGAAACATAAACGGGGGCACTCAAAAAATTTCGAGGCACACCCAAATGCAGAGCAAAGTAAGAAGACACATAAGAATAAGTAGAGCCTGGATCGAATAGAACCGATGCCTCTCTGTGACAAACCAGTATAATACCTGTAATGACAGAGTCGGAGGTAACAGCCTCGGTACGAGCAGGAATAGCATAATATCTAGCCCGGACCCTCTCTCGAGGGAGAACTCTATCTGCCTAACCTCTGCCCCTAGCCAGCTGGTTAGGTGGGGTAGCAGCTGGAGCTGTGATAATGGCATGAGAACTCTGTTGAGCTCGCTGTGGCTGAGAAGTCTGTGGGGGCGCACTCCTCCCAAGTCTAGGGCAATCCCTCACCACATGGCGGGTGTCTCCACAATCAAAACAAGCTCTGGGAGGGCACGGTGGATATGACTGGCTCAGGCCAGACCTGCTGGACTAACCTCTGAATGTACCCCGCGTAGGAGTCACGCTAGAAACTGGAGGTGCATAGTAAGGCTCCTGAGGTACAGGCGGAGCTGGAGCACTGCTGGCTGCTGGAAGAGCTGAATGGACGGGGCAACAAACATAACCCCTACCATAATGACCTGCTGCTGGGGTACAGGCACCAGAGTAGTGACCCGACACTCGAGACCTCTTGGCCTCCCTCTCCCCTCGCTCCCTGGCAAGCATACCCTCAACCCTCCTAGCAATGCTCACTACCTATTGATAAGGAATGTCCATCTCCAACTCTCGAGCCATGCTAGATCTGATGGGTGGAATAAGACCCTTAATGAACCTGCGAACTCTCTCCCGAGCTGTAGCAACCAAGGTCGGTGCATGCTTGGTAAATCTGGTATAATGGATGGCATACTCCGAAACGGTCATAGCACCCAGGCGCAAATGGTCAAACTTTGCGTGCCATGCGTCCCTAAGACTCTGGGGGATGAACTCTCTCATAAACATATATGAGAACTGGGTCCAAGTCAGTGAAGCAGCCTCGACTGGACTGTCTATCTCATAAGTGCGCCACCAATCATAGGCGGCTCCCCAAAGCTGAAAAATAGTGAAAGAAACCCCGTTGGACTCCACTATGCCCATAGTGCGAAGAATACGGTGACACTCCTCTAGAAATCCCAAGGCATCATCTGATGCTAATCCACCGAATACTAGGGGATCATACTTCTTGAACCTCTCAAGTATCTGTTGCTCGTCCTCTGAAGCAGTTGACCCATCCTCAGGTTGAACTGGCACTGTAGGCGGTGTGGGAATAATCTCGAGAGCCTGCTCAACCTACACTCGCTGCTCAGGAGTACGGGCGGGAGTCTGTGCTCCTCCCCCGGCCTGGCAGGTGGCTGCAGCAAGGGGAAGCAACCCTGCCTGAGCCAAGGTGGTGTACATACACATGAACAGAGCCAAAGTCTCCTGGAGAGCTGAAGTAGTAGTGGCAGTAGTTGGCGTGCCAGGTGCCTGGACTCCGGCTGGATCTGCTGGTGGTGCCTCGGTGGCAGCTCGCACAGGTGCTCTAGCTGCACCACATGCGCGTCCTCGACCTTTCCCCCGGCCCCAGACTTTGACGGCTACAGTAGGGGGTGCAGGTGCCTGATCATCTCAAGTAGCACGTGTCCTCACCATCTATGAGAGAATAGAAGACAGAAGTTTAGAATTGATGTCAAAAATATCGCACTACAAGGAATTCAAATGAAATGAAAATTTTTCCTAAACAGTTACATAGCCTCTCGTAGATAAGTACAGACGTCTCCGTACCGATCACGATCAGCGAGACTCTAATAAACCGGCCTGTGTTCCGTGATTCCTATGAACCTAGAGCTCTGATACAACCTTGTCACGACCCCGGTTCACCCTCCATGAACATGTCGTGATAGCAGCTAGTTCCTACAACTAGGTAAGCCTAACATTGCAAAAATTAATATAACTTGTGGAAACATTAAATTAAACTAAGCAAAACCAGAAGGAAACGATATATAAGTACCACTTAGCATATACAACTCAAAATAAAATGCAAACACGAAAACTCACGGGAACTACAGGCTAACGGAAAGTAAATACATTGCTCTAACTCCAGAATGTCTAAAACGTATAGTACGATAAGGAGAAAGCTAATTGTTAAAGCTAGAATAAGAAAGAGACTCCAGGTCTGCGGATGCGGCAGATGTACCTCAAAATCTGTGCTAGATATCTCCGCCTCAAGGATGATACGCCTGGGCAGAGCTACCTAGATCTGCACATGGGTACAACACAGCGGTACTCAGTAAGTGCCAAGCCTGACCTCAGTTGGGAAGTGATGAGAAAGGTCAGAGCCCTACTGAGATAAAACACAATATATGATAGGATAAGGAAAAACAGTATACATAATGTCTACAGTGAGAATTTAAATAGGATAATTAAGGGAAACAGTAATAGGAAGCAGAAACAAAACAATATAAGGAATACAGCTCATATCAGGAAGTAATAGCCGGGGATCTCTTGGTATCCCGAGGATCTCTTGGTATCCTCATCATATACACTAGGGATCTCTTGATATCCCGAGGATCTATTGGTATCCTCAAATCTTACATTTTTATGTGCCAGGGATCTCTTGGTATCCCGCACCTCAGTCCAGAACATAAAAAGTACCGGGGGATCTCCCGGGATACCATCCCGTAGTCCCAATTTAAACACACAATAACAGCCCAATACATTAGGATAAAAGCTAACCCAGAATCAGTAATAGAAAATCCTAGCCTAACATGCTTCACGTAATATAACCAAGACAGTTTAAGCACTTAAGCAAATAAGTCAAATAAACATGCTTCTCTAAACTAGCATAAGATAAACTTGCAATTCAAAATAAACAGATAAGCAAGAAGAACTCAATTTAAATACTTCAAGTAAAAATGGATTTCCAACAATTAGCTCATGGACGCGCTCGTCACCTCACGTACAAGGCATTCAATTACCAAATATCATATCCTAAGGGGAAAGGTCCTCCACACAAGGTTAGACAAGCCACTTACCTCGAACCGGCACAAAAATCAACCAGAAACCACGCCTTTGCCACGAGTATCCGACTCTAAATGGCCCAAATCTATTCAATTCAATTATATATCGTAAATAACATCTCAAACAACTGATTCTACTATTAAATTCAAAGACAAGACACGAAATTAGTTAAAATAACCAAAATGCCCTCTAGGCCAACGTCTTGGAATCGAACAACTTTTACATTTTTAGAACCCTCGTACTCTCATGAGTCTAACCATATAAAAATCTCTCAAATCGGAGGTCAAACACCCACTCAAAACTCAATAGTTTAGCCTATGAAGTTTTACCCAATTTTTCCAAATTTTGATCCTCAAATTCGAGTTTTAGTGAAGGATTTAACTACATAATGATGAAATATAACTAGAAAGGATTAAAGAAACGTTACCCAATAATCTCCTCTTTAAAACCCTCTCAAAATCACCCTCTCCCGAGCTCACATTTGATTTTCCAACTTGTCACACCTCCTTTTTTACACACCTACCCCGAACGATAATGTATAAGGGAGTTTTTCCACTTTAAAGTGACATTATTCGAAATGTGATTATTTATTTGTTTAGAGTCGCCACTTGGGATAGGATTGGCTTTTGGTGTCCCAAGTCACCGGTTTAACTTGAATCCCAAATCGAGGAAAATTTTGACTTCCCAGTTGGAGTCTGCGAGCCGGAAATTCTGAATAAGGAATTCTGTTGATCCGAGGGAAGGTGTTAGGCACCCCCGGATCTCGTGGTTCTAGCACGGTCGCTTAAATTATTATAAATAGCTAAAATCTGATTTTTATACATGTTCCAACCTACAGTGCACTTTTAAGATTATTTACCGCTTTTAGTTAATTTTAAAGATAGTGAACGTCATTTAAAAACGTATTTTCGGATCACGTCACATGAAATGCACCCGGATCCTCGACACATTCTTATTCAATATTTTGGGATTTGGATTTGGGTTGCATGAAATGCACACCCGTATTTAAGAAGGTAAACTTATTAAAAAGCACGCCTATAGCGACTAACGGGTTATTATCTTTGCGGAGGGCCGTGAAATTCGCTAAACGGCACGCCTCAAATTCTAAAATATAAGCATTAATGAGGGCCCCGTAATTTATGCATTTTTGTTTGGCGAGGCTTATCTAATTTTTATTGTTTTAAAGGCTATCCTAGAGCAAACTATGATTTTTTATTTATTTTGTCTCTAAAGGGCCTAGTTAATAAAATTCGGGCCTCAAGTTCAAGTCTGGATTCAAACAAAAGGGGGAACCTTTTAATTTGAACCCGCTACCTAACTCGAAAGCCCAAAATTATATTATTTAAATTATGAATTGGACCCTTAATATCCTTTGGGCTTTGGAATTAACTCCTAATAATGAATGTGATTCCTGGGATTGGGCTTTAGCGGCAGCCCAATGGTAATAATATATCCCTGGAACTAACATAGGCCAGATCATTTATTGGGTAAGTAGGCCAAGTTTTGGGCCTAACACCTGGCCCAAATATCATGATCTTAGTGATTCATTTCAAGCACAAACAAAGTAAATCTGGTGTTAATTGTGAGCTAATCCATAACTCATTCACATTTTTAAATATTAGAAGGATGAACTATATCTCAATATTGATTTAAAATTCAAATGAAGAATCAGCACTTGATTGAAATTCTGATAACTAATTGGATTTGAATTATATGCTCTTAAATCCTAGTTAATTCCTGAACCAATTTCCAATGAACAGTCCAATGTTGATACTATACTCCTAAATACTTGACAAAAACAAACAGTGAGGTCGATTCATCAAGTGGTCAACCTGGGACTGAAACCAAAATTATTTCAATAATTTAAACGGAAAAACAAACAAACTGTGTACAAATAGACTCATAACATACTCGTTTGCTCATGATCCTAGTGTCCTACTATAGCAGTCCAGATCTCATACTTTACATATAGCATTCAGGTGGTGGGATAATGGCTTACAACTAACTCAAAATACTCAAATAGTTTCGAAAAAATAAAACCAGTCCGACCCAGTCCAAATTATACAGTCTGAGATTAATCTCACATGTCTATAATCAAAGCTAATTGAAAGTCTAATTATACAGTCCACAGTTCAGAAATATATTAATTACAAAATGAAAACAAAACTATTCTAAAACTACAGCAGAACCAGTAGAACAATTGGAAACAAACGAGACTGCAAATTCATTTCATTATCAGCTGTAAGTCTAAATGAATTTTAGAACATGTACCTAGATATTAAATCACAAAAAAAAAAAAACAGGAGTCAATAGGAGCAAATGAATAACAGCAGGCTCAATTAATAAGTCACAGCAGCAGGTAAACAATCAGCAATTTCGACTTGGAGTTTCAGCCACGAACACCAGCAAAATTGACCAAAAATTGACTCGAGGAGACCAGTTTTAACTTGAGATTAATCCAGGAATCTCTAGAAAAATTCAGCAATCAAACTTTAAGATAAAGGATGCACAATCAAATACTACAACTTGAAATTAAACCAAAATCTCAATAGAACAATATTTTTTGGAGTTTTTTGGAGCTTTACTAATTTTTTTGGTTTTTCTGCATATTTCAGGTCTAGGATGAAGTATTGGAACTCTAGAAGTTCAGGTTTTTTGTGTTTTTGAATTTGAAATTCAAATCTCTAAGGCTAAACTTGCTGAAAATTGCTTTAAGAGGGAAATATGGAGGCTGTGATGTTTTTGAATTTTCAGATGTGTGTAAACTTGTTCATGAAGGCACTAGGCATGCCTTTTATAGGCAGAAAAAGGGGCAGAAGGTTTTGGAACTTATTCACTCATCCCCCCCCCCCCTTTATTTCAGTTTTTATACATTAATCCCTAAATTTGTGGCTTGTTGCCCAAGTTACTACATTAAGAATGCTAAAACTTACACTAAGACCTCCTTCTAGAAGGATCTAGGGTATTCTAGCTTGTTTTCTATTTATGGAATACCTATACTACCCTTACTCGAATTCTGAAAGTGCTACCTATGTTAAACTGCCTATTTTAGGTGCCCAAAATACCCCCTGAATACCCATGAAATTACTAACACTAGTTAAACTAACCTATCCTTTTGACTGAACCATGGTTAATTAACAAAACTAAACCAGCTATAATCAATCACTTAAGCCTAATTAACTTTGAAACTAAACACTGAGTGAAAGAACAATTATTGATAAAGCTGAAATGAATCAAACTAAATGAATTGAAATAACATAATCGTTAATTCAATCAAACTAAAATCAAACAGTGCCCAAAACAGATTTGGAATAACAATTACACTAAAATCTACCAACGCAGGATTGAACAAAATGAAACAAAATTAAACTACAAAAAAATTTAATGAAATAGGATGAAACACATACAACAATCATCCCTAAAAATAGACGAAAAGCTAATGAACTAGAAGCTATATCAAATGCTTTTAAACCAAATACTAAACAAATTATCAAAAGTGCCAAAACACAATCTGAATCGGAAATAAAATCAAGATTAAAACAAGAAAAAGGAAAAGACCTAATTGAACTGAAACGAACACTAAGAACAGGATTGACTTATGGACTAAAATCAGCATAAACCCTAAGAACTAATCATGAACACAATAACAAAAATCTGATTGAGCATAACAGTCACTCAAAGAAAAAATAGAAAAGGAAAAATTAAGGAAATACCTAGATTTGAAACTGAAAGAAAACCTGGTTATCCTCAAAGCTCGAATCCAAACTCGACCTTCTAATTTCGTCCTCAAATAACATTAATCCTTTGTTCTTAGCAAGAACGAACGAGTAACGTTATTAGGAGACGGAATCACACCAAGAAAAACTCCAAGGAAAAGCGAAACAGAAGCCTAACATGCTCAAGTCTCGAATTAGACTTTTCAAATTCAGATTTCGAGGGATTTGAATGGCATTCGAGGGATAAGGATGCCGGAATTAAGATGAGGGAGGGGAGGTGACCCTAGGGTGTTAATTTGGTAGAATTTGGATACGGGTACCGCCGTGCATGGTGGCGGCGGCGCCTAGGGTTTCAAGGATTTGGGAGTTTTGACAGGGATTTGAAGGAAGTTGATGATGGATATGGAATGGGGGGGTGAAGGAGAGGGGGTGGTGTAAGTTTCAGGGTCACTGGACAACCGGCACCGCCGTGGGCGATTCCCGGCGGCGGAGTTAGGGCAGAGCTAGCAGAGGGAAGAGGTACGAGGAAGAAGGAACAGTCTTTAGGGTTTGGGAATTATTTGGACATTTTTATGTAACACCAGTATCAATTGGGGCCCGTTGGATTAAATAAGATGGACGGCTTGGATTGATTAATGCCAAACGGCGTCATTTCTCTTACCCAGTGGGCAGGCCGGGTAGTTTGGAGTTTGGGCCTGGGTCGTTCAAGGGAATGAGATGATTTGGGCTCAGTTTTGGCCCAAAAATGGGTGGCCTGATGCCCCTATTTTAATTTCTTCCCAATTAACTCCTTTTCCTTTATTTAATTCAAATCTTTTCAATTCAATTCCTTTCTTTGATTTTTATTTTTTGTTAAAAAAAATGACAAATACTTGAATTAAACTGAAATTAAACTAACTAATTTTCCTAAAACTAACTAAATCCCAATTAAAGAAAAAAAATTAAACAAAAAAGTAAAATGAGTATTTTTATTTTTTTCTTCTATTTTTGTAATATTGACTCACTAATAAAAATGTTAAAATTGGAACCTAAATGCTATTTTTATATTTTCGAATTTTATTAGTAAAAATGCACAAACAAAAATGCAAACAAAACACCAAATCATGCAATTAATTCCTATAATTCAGATAAAAACAAGAAAAATCCTAATTCTAAGGAATTTTATAGGAGTAGTTTAGGCATGGCAAAAATCATGTGCTCACAGCTGCCCCTCTTTGCTTGAAGACACGAAGAGTTTTCGAGCAAAGATAAATGAGCACCATGAAGGATTTTTGCATGCTCGGTACTCCATGAGAAGCATTTTGAAAACCGTCTGACCGAATCCTGCTTCAAACGTTGCCTATATATCCTTGGCTATAAAAAAATCAGGTCGGTGTAGTTCTGGAAGGTTTGGTAGCTCGGACTACTAGGAGTGGTGATTTTCATTGTTGTTGCTGCTGCAACTGCTTGCTGACCTCCTTATTACACCAAAAAGGAAAATCAAAGCTAAACTAGCTATGCCTATCAACTATGAGTTACAAGATTCCTATCTATAATTCTCTTGAAACTTGATCTTGAGTGTTAGCTGATTTTGCTGTGGACTTCGATCTGAATCTTGATGCTCGCGAGTTGTAGGTGTTTTTTCTTTCTGCAGCATTGGATCAAAACGGGATCAGCAGAGCTTGTGACTTCAAACAAATTTTGAGCAATCAGCACCCTTGCTTGCTTCACTTTTGAGTTCATTTCTTTTTGTTTTTTTCTTCATTATGGATTGAGACTCATTCCATCGATCATCTCGCACCCTATGTCTTGAGGTCAACCTGCTTAAGATACCAAAACAAACAAACGAACGAAATTTTCTGCCCCAGTTTTCACTAGAAAAATTTTGTGAGTTAGTTGTGATACATATCTAAGCGATCGAATCAAGATTGTGTATCCTTGGGAATGAATCCAGGTTATGTTGAAAAGTGACCGGGTTGTGCCGAAAAAAGAAAAAAGGGTCCTCGGGTTATGCCGGGATGAAAAGAAAAAAAAGGCTCCTTGGGTTATGCCATGGAGATTCATGGGTTATGCTGGGATTTGGGAAAGAAAAAAGCTCCCTGGGTTATGCCAGGGAGATTCTCGGGTTATGCCGGAATTTGAAAAGAAAAAGCCCCTTGTGTTATGCCAGGGGGATCCTCAGGTTATGTCGGGATTTGGGAAAGAAAATCCTCTTGGGTTATGCCAGGAGGATCCTCGGGTTATGACGGGATTTGGGAAAGAAAAAAGCTCCCTGGGTTATTCCAAGGAGATTCTCCGGTTATGCCGGGATTTGGAAAGAAAAAGGCTCCTTGGGTTATGCTAGGGAGATCCTCGGGTTATGTGGATTTGGAAAGAAAAAGGCCCTTGGGTTATGCCAGGGGGATCCTCGGGTTATGCCGGTATTTGAAAAGAAAAAGCCCCTTGGGTTATGTCAGGGGGATCCTCGGGTTATGCCGGGATTTGAAAAGAAAAAGCTCATTGGGTTATGTTAGGGAGATCCTCGGGTTATGCCGGGATTTGGAAAGAAAAAGCCCCTTGGGTTATGCCAGGGGGATCCTCGGGTTATGCCGGGATTTGGAAAGAAAATGCCCCTTGGGTTATGCCAGGGGGATCCTCGGGTTATGCCGGGATTTGGAAAGAAAAAGCCCCTTGGGTTATGCCATGGGGATCTACGGGTTATGCCAGGATTTGGAAAGAAAAAGCCCCTTGGGTTATGCCAGGGGGATCCTCAGGTTATGCCGGGATTTGAAAAGAAAAATCCCCTTGGTTTATTCTAGGGGGATCCACGGGTTATGCCGGGATTTAGAAAGAAAAAGAAAGCTCCCCGGGTTATGCCAGGGAGATCCTCGGGTTATGCTGGGATGGTTAAGGAATGGGGTCTTATGCTACCATGATTTGTTTTTCTTTTGGGATTTTCATTTTCATTTCTTTTCTTCTTTTTCTTCTTCTTTTTATATTCTCCTTTTTATTTAGCAAAATGCATGAAAGAATTTGGGGAGAAACTTCCTTTATGGTCGATTCCTTGCTGCAAAGCTGTTTCAGCGCTTGCGCATTTCATTTCCTTATGGATTGCACCTGCTTCTTGTACGGTTGCTTTAATTGCCACCTGTTAAACTTTCAACAATGAACAATTGTTAGTTGAATCGGTGGTTGGTTTTGTGTCCTTGATCATCCCAATTGCTCGATCCCGGCCCCATCTTTGCTGCTTGCTGGCTTTGAGGGTGAATCTTTTTTTAAACCGACAATATTCAACTTTTAGGATTTCATGATGACTCGCCCGTGTGAGCTCTGGCCTTTTCACCTTATTCTGCCCTTAGGACCTTTTCCTTTGACTTTATTTCTTTTCAAATGTCTTTACATTGAAAGCATCAACCACCATGGTCAATCGGGATTGGACTGAGGCACTCGCTGAAGCTGGGCATTTTCTTTGACTTTTGCCAGGCGGAGCCCTATGACACCAGTCCTGCCACCCTTTCTTTGTAGTAATTCAGAATCAGAGTTAAACAGAAAGGGATTTAAGGAAGAAATATACAAAAGGCAAGCAGATGAGTTTAAAGAGAAGCGTCCCTTTCGGGGAGAAGAAGGACTTATCTGGGGTGCATGCTGGCTTCAAATGAACATGACATGCTTCTTGGACTGGACGCCCGACCCAAACAAACTTTCCTGCTTCTCATGAACCCATTGGTCCGCATTTCAAAACTAAGGAACCTTTCTAGGACTCTTTTAGTGGTAAGATACTTTCTTTTCGGCCGACAGCGCCCTTTGAGGGTTTTCGCCAATCGAACTTGTGAGCACGTAATTTTTGCCCTATATGATTACTCCCATAAATTCAAAATAATTTTTTCCATTGCTTATAATGTCATAGATTTTTCGTAGTATTTTTTTTTTGTTAATTGTTTGCATTCTTATATGCATGTTTGTTTTATTTAAATCACAAAAATAAAAAAATATAAAAAAACCATGCATTGCATTTAGGATTTATTTCTATTTTTTAAGGTAATTAGTAAATTAGTTGCTTTATTAAAAATAAAAATCACTAAATTGGGGTACTTTTGCATTTTTAGCCTTTTAGATTTAAATTAGTAATTTCCTCTTTTAATTTAGGAGTAATTAATTTTTGTAAGTATTATAGTAGATAATTAGACTAACTTTAAAGATTAGCTCCATTTAGGAGTTAATTTGTGGTTGCAATTAATTATAGAAAAAAAGAGGAATAATAGAACAAAAGAAAAGGAAAGGAATTTGTTCCTAAAAGACCTATTTGGGCCAAGACCAACAAAAGAATCCCCAGCCCAATATACTACCCCTCACAACCCGCCCAATTCCATACCCCAAACTCGACACATTTCCAATTAACGGATAAACACAATAGACCAGAACCCTAATCTCTAACACCCATCAGCGCCTACTGTTCTTCTTCTCTAAAGAACACCTCAACCAAACCCCTTTTAGCCCAAAATTCACGCGAGTGAGCTCCCATCCCACCTCACACGTTCCCCTCCCTCCTCGTCACCATATTTGTAACGACCTCTGACAGATTCTCTCATCCCCATCCCCTTCTCACGTGATGGAAGCCTCTAGAAGGCATATGCTGGATGAATGAGGAGCGGGAGATTGATTTCGATTAATCCTAGCCCTTCATTCATCAGGTGTTTGCCTGATAACTAGAGGAATTTTGGGATTTCTGAGGAGAGCTAAAAAATTCAGAGAAAAAAATCGGAGAGGATTTTCTGAGGGATTTTTCGGGA
Source organism: Nicotiana glauca (assembly GCA_026770625.1). Lineage (NCBI taxonomy): Eukaryota > Viridiplantae > Streptophyta > Magnoliopsida > Solanales > Solanaceae > Nicotiana > Nicotiana glauca. Next base: position 61,990 of record MU686512.1, read on the forward strand.
ATAAGAATTTTGGAGAAGAAAACTGAGGTTTAAAAATAGTCCTTCTTCTTCTTCTCGATGATTAATTTTTAGTTTAGTTCCAGCCTAAAAATACAAAAATATACACAAAAACTAGTTTTCGTTTTCGTTTTCGTTTTCGAGTTTAATTTTGTTTTCCCTGTCAAAACTGGGGAGGAGCATTCAGTGGTGAAGCTAGTTTAATTTTCATTCCAGTCTGGATTTTGTTTTAAAAGTGGAGCTCGTTTGAGAATTTTTCAAACCTCTGATTTCCATTCGGCTGCTACTGATTTGTTGTTCCTCGAGCTTTGATCTGCCATTGTGTTCTCGTGATAGTTTTTGAGTCGAAACTGTGTAATCGCCTTCGATTCTGTTATCAAAAGAAGTTCGAAATTTCAGGTTCAATCTTTATCTCTCTTTTTTTTTTTGCAATTCTGTTTCGTCTCAACGCTTTGAACTATGAGTTTCTGCCTCAAATGGTTCTATGATCGAAGTTCGTGTTGAATGAATTCATTCTCAGTGATGTGATGTATTTGAGTATCTTCAGTTGCTTTTGGTATTTGGACATCTATATGAAATCTGTTCAACTTTAACATGGTTAATCGAGGCTCGATTTGATTGTGTGATTATGTGAATGGGGTGAGACATGTTAGGTTACTGTTAGAATTCATTTGACGTGTGATTTGTGTGTTCGTCTGCCTTGTCTATCACTGTTCGATCGTAGTTAGTTCTGAAAACGTTTGGAGAATTGGTTCCTAAATTGTCTGAAGGTTAATTTTGCTTGGCGTTCTGTTATCATAAGCTGTCGGAGTTGGTTTGTTATTATTAATTGAATAAGTTGAATAACTCGTGTATTTTTCTGAAATTCCATGCCTACTCGTGTGCTATTTGCAAATCAGTCAAGTTACGCATAGTTTTCATTCAGGCCTTAACGCCTAAGAATGTGCGACTATCTTGACGTTCGTACTCCACTCAGCTTGAATTTTCTATCTATTTGTTGACATTTCCAGTGATTTGTCTTCACCCTTGGATAAGATTGGGATCACTTCATTTCTCAACACAACTCTTGCAATAACCAGTTTTTGTTTTCCAGGAAGTCAAAATGGCCTATCGAATTTCGAACAGGATTACGAGTCTAACTAGCCCGCTCTTGTTGATCCTTAATTCATAACCATGATATTTGTTGGAATTTTATCTATATTAGTGAGTGTTTAAGTTGGAATGATATGCTTGGTGTTGCAAATATGTTAGGGTCTTTGAACCTGTTGAATGAGTTTGACGCATTTTAGCTAGAGTAATTGACTTTAAGAAATTTGTTGATCAATGACTTCCTGATTCTTTTAGTTAAGTATTATCCACTTCACAAAATGAGTTCCTTGTGTGTTTTTGCTAGCCGCAAATATTCAGATGTTCAGATTAGTCTGCTCATGCTAAATGCTTGGTTTCGACATGTTTGGCTTGAGTTAGTTAGTCATAAAGCTGCTAAACGAATCATGAATCACTAAAGTGCCCTGTTCCCTGATTTCACGACTATTTTAATGCATTATGTTGGCTTGAAGTAGCTGAAGTTATTCTTGACAACATTTGTCCTTTGTGGCTTACTATGGTTGAGAGGATCAGGGATGGTTCATGTTTCCAGCAGCCATTTCTGCCTATTGAACTTCTTAAAACAGAATTTAATATGAAACTTGTTAGTAGTGTGTTCTGTTTTCCTTGGAATCAGTTTGTATTTACTAGCCTCTCCTGAATCTTTTGACCTATTGAAGTGTAAAGGATGAGATTCCATTCCCTGTTTAAATGGTTAAATGCTTTGATCTAGTCGATGGATGAGGCATGTTGTTTTATTTTGGTTTTGTTTTATAGAAGTTGGCAGTGTCTAGCCGCTAGCGACTGAGTCACGAGTTTGAAATCAAGGAAAGTATTTCTTTAACTGGCATCTTGTTTGAAAGTATAAGTGTGCATTGTTGAATACTTGTTTGTGAATCTGTGTCGACCTGTGAAAGAGATATATAAGTTGGTTTAACGAGGAGATGAGTTCAGGGATGGATTGCTGGATGAAAATCCTAATTGTGCTTGGGTTAACTTTGATTGTTTGATAGTTCTTGTGTAAAATGATAACAAGCTGAATGTGATAAAGCTTGACGACATAGGGCTAAACGATTTTAAGTGTTCTATTTATTCTGAGCAGTGAAATTTACATATTAAACAGAATTTTTAGTTGTTGCATGACCTCCCAGAGTTGCTGCTGCAGATCCACTTTTTCTATTCTTTGGTTGTATTCTTCCTTAAGTTGTCTCTTCCATTTGGCTCTCACTAAGGCATACACACACCAGGAACTTGAATTATAATGATGAAAATAAAACAATTGGATTGTTTTTTATCCTAGTTACTATCCAGTCTTGCCTTTTCCTCCTAGCTTAAAGTTTCTCTTTTGGGTATTAGCACATGATTTGCTTGATGAATCCTTCTACCTTTTTCAACTAAGGTTATAAATTATTCTTCAGTGATTCCTGTCAGCTCTCATTTTTAAACTTCTTGTATGTGTTGGAGCTTCTTTATGTAAATATATGAAATGGCGATTCTACGGTGCAAATCCTCCTGGCAGGATTTTAACTGAATCATTCACTTTGGGTGTCATCTGTTTATAATCGAGTCCAATCTGTATCTTGGCATGCTCCTGTTTTGCCCATGTTTCCTTCTTTGTCTCTGGTTCATTGAGAAAATCTTGATATGATTTGTTCCTTTTGTTGCTTATATGGTCATGTGTAAAGCTTTTTTTTTTTTTTTTGTAATTTTGTTGGAAGATTATGACAGTTTCATTCTCATGTTTAAATAAGAAGTTTGTTAATGGATGCATATATGTGGGCGTTACAATATAAGTTCATTTTCTGGTAGTCATTTGAAAATCAGAGACTCCAATTGTTTGAACAAGATATTTGTTGGTTCGATTTTAAAAATTGAATAATTACAATATGAATTTAGACTTTCGAGTTCGGTAGCGGGTTCAAGCTAAAAGAATTCCCCTTTTGTTTGAATTCGGACTTGAATTCGAGGTCTGCATTTATATTTGTGAATCAAATGGCCTTTTAGAGACAAATAATAAATAGAAAATTTTTTAGTTTGCTTTAGGATGGCCTTCTAATAATAAAAATGAGACAAGCCTTGACAAACCAAATATAAAATGCGGGGCCCTCATTAATTAATTAATTAAATATACTTAGAACTTGGGGCGTGCCGTTTAGCGAATTTCACGGTCCTCCGCAAAGTAAATAATACGTTAGTCGCTTTAGGCGTGCTTTTAATAATTTTACCTTCCTACATACGGGTGTACATTTCATTCGACCCAAATCCAAATCCGAAAACGTTGAATAAGAATGTGTCGAGGATCCGAGTGCATTTCGTGTGACCTGATCCGAAAACACGTTCTTAAACAACGTTCACTTTCTTAAATAAAATAGTAATTGACAAAAAGTGGTAAATAATTTTTAAATTGCATTGTAGGTTTAGCATGTATTAAAATCAAAATTTAGCCAAATATAGCAGTTGAGCGACCATGCTAGAACCACGGAACTCGGGAATGCCTAACACCTTCTTCCGGGTTAATAGAATTCCTTACCCGGATTTCTGGTTCGCGACTGTTAAACAGAGTCAAACCCTTTCCTCGATTCGGGATTCAAATCGGTGACTTGGGACACCATAAATCTCCCAAGTAGCGACTCTGAATCTTAAATTAAACGAATCCCATTTCGATTGTCCTTTAATTGGTAAAACTCCTTCTTTATTATATCCCTTCCCCGGGGGTGTAGTAAAAGCTCGAAAAAAGGAGGTGTGACAGCTCTGGCGACTCTGCTGGGGATAAAGAACCCAAAACTTCGGTTCAGGGTTCAAGAATTCGAGTTCAGTTAAATTGTTGTATTTGGCTTTATTTGGTTTTGATACATGTTCCATGCCTTACGTGCTAAATATTTTTACCGCTTTAATATTTGTTGANATAAGTTGCAAAGCTGGGCGAGCTTCTGTATCCCCGGTACGCTGCCTTCCCCTCGGCCCGAGTTGTCCGCTCGGGTAAGCCAGGTCTAGACCAATAAACCTATTGTTTAAACCTAGATGAACAATAAACTCATGCCGGATCCCTAGTTGGACGCTTATTTGCATCACGTGCATTTTGACTTAGGGGACTCAACACAGGGGTTGGGTCCGTCTAGGACAGGTGACCCGAATT
>MU686512.1:82269-112506 GCA_026770625.1 Nicotiana glauca
TAAACCCATCCAAAAGCCACATTACGGTCCAAAGAAAGACCTTCTGATCAATTTTAAGAAATGTCAATACGAGCAGGTAAAGTGATACATGTTGAGGTCAACACTCGGGTACCAGAAGAAGAAATAATAAAATGAGAGAGTCTTATTGGTGAAAACCCTCACGGGCACCGTAAGGCGAAGTAAGTTTGAGAGATATCAAAATGAGAGAGTCTTATTGGTGAAAACCCTAACGGGCACCATAAGGAGAAAGTGAGTTTTTCAGATGAGCAAATGAAAGAAGTCTGTGGTTGAAAGGTGGCAAAACAAGCAAGATTTGGGTTTTTGGTGAAAGTCAGTTGTGAAAGTATAGAACAACAAATGTGGCAATTGACAGTTTATTGGTTGGACAGACTAGGCTGGTTAATCCAAAATACATGGCACGATCAATGGTATCAACCTTTCCACTTAGATAAGTCTTATCGTCTTTCTCTTTATCACAACTTATTCGTTTTTGAGTCTTTCTATCCTCAAAACGTTCGAGGTCATTGCATTTAATTCTCTTGAAGTCTGTCTATAAGACATTTCAGTGTCAGTTCAATTCAAAACAAAAGAAGGATGTCAAGGCTAACTACCAGCTTCCCAGTTGTACGGCATAACAAGGTTGGAGCATATCAAAAGAAAGTAAAGCATGAAGAACCAATAAAAATCCCATCAGTGGAATAATCAAATAATTATGAAGGAGAAGAAAAGTTTCGCAAGAAGGGTCGGAAACATGAAAAGGCAATAATAGATACACCATTTGGGTCATCAAAGTCAGAGGGTTGAAAGTCAGTCAAGAAGTCGAGGCGTTTCAAAGCAAGTCCAAGGAAGTAAGTCAGAGCAAAGTCGGAAGCAGGAATATGGCCAACAAGAATGCCAGCAGCTAACCACCATTTCATATTAACAAATCTTTCTTAGATTAAAACAGGGGCAGAAAATTTTCTTTTGTAAGCAGGAGCTCACCTGGATAACAAGGGAATATTTTCCAAAGTTAGCAAGCAGGAGCCTACCTGAAGAACAAGGGAATATATTTTAAAAGGTAGCAAGCAGGAGCCCACCTGAAGAACAAGGGAATACATTTCAAGCACAGCAGTCAGTTATCAAACTGGGGCAGAAAAAGTTTCTTTCTCTGGTATGTTTGTTGCAAGCAGGAGCCCACCTGGAGAACAAGGGAATATCTTTTCAAAATCAGTAAGCAGGAGCCCACCTGGAGAACAAGGGAATATCTTTTCAAATTAGCAAACAGGAGCCCACCTGGAGAACAAGGGAATATCTTTTCAGATGCAGCAAGCAGGAGCCCACCTGAAGAACAAGGGAATATCTTTCAAATACAGCAAGCAGGAGCCCACCTAGAGAACAAGGGAATATGTTTCAAATTCAGCAATCAGGCACCCACCTGGAGAACAAGGGAAGTACAATTCAACTTTAACTGTCAGTTTCAATATTGGATAGCATGTTATACCCAGTTACCAAACTGGGGCAGAAATGTTTCTTAGTTTTTGTCTGTTTTGTTGCAATCAGGAGCCCACCTGGAGAACAAGGGAATCCATTTCAAAAGTTCAGCAATCAGGAGCCCACTGGGAGAACAAGGGAATCCATTTCAAGTTTCAGCAGTCAGGCGCCCACCTGGAAAACAAGGGAAGTACAATTCAACTTTAACTGTCAGTTTCAATATTGGCTAGCATGTTATACCCAGTTACCAAACTGGGGCAGAAAATTTTCTTTGTTTGCCTATTTTGGTGCAATCAGGAGCCCAGCTGGAGAACAAGGGAATCCATTTCAAGTTTCAGCAGTCAGGCGCCCACCTGGAAAACAAGGGAAGTACAATTCAACTTTAACTGTCAGTTTCAATATTGGCTAGCATGTTATACCCAGTTACCAAACTGGGGCAGAAAATTTTCTTTGTTTGCCTATTTTGTTGCAATCAGGAGCCCACCTGGAGAACAAGGGAATACTTTTCAAGCATCGCAATCAGGAGCCCACCTGGAGAATAAGGGAATACTTCCCAAACATCGCCATCAGGAGCCCACCTGAAGAACAAGGGAATACTTTTCAAGCATGGCAATCAGGGGCCCACCTGGAGAACAAGGGAACACTTTTTCAAGCATCGCAAGCAGGAACCCACCTGAAAAATGGACACATATTTCAAATTGTAGTAATCAAGCATCATCAAGAGGAATGGGAAAATACTGCCAAGGCAACAACAAGAATCCCATTGCAAGAACACAAGATACAAGCTCAAGGCAACACAAGAGCAAGTTTGAAGACATAGATAGGATCTTTTGTAACTCATAGATCATAGCTTAGGCTAGCTCCTTTTGTTTTACCACGGTGTAATAAGGAGGTCAACGATTAGTAGCAGCAGTAACAACAGTGAAATCACAGCTCCTAGTAGTCCAGCTACCAGACACTCCCGAACTACATTGACCTGATTCCTTTTTAGCCAAGGATATGTAGGCAACCTCAGAAGCAGGGTGCGGTCAAACTTTTCAAAAATGCTTCACACGGAGTGTTCAAACGGGCAAAATCGATCGTATCCGCTCACTTGTCTTTGCACGAAAACTCTTCGTGTTTTCGAGAAAATAGGGGTAGATGTGAGCACGTAATTTTTGCCCTATATGATTACTCCCATAAATTCAAAATAATTTTTTCCATTATTTGCAATGTCATAGATTTTTCATACTATTTTTTTAGTTAATTGTTTGCATTCTTATATGCATGTTTGTTTTATTTAAATCACGAAAATAAAAAAATATAAAAAAAAACATGCATTGCATTTAGGATTTATTTCTATTTTTTAAAGGTAATTAGTAAATTCGTTGATTTATTAAAAATAAAAATCACTAAATTGGGGAATTTTTGCATTTTTAGCCTTTTAGCTTTAAATTAGTAATTTCTTCTTTTAATTTAGGAGTAATTAATTTTTATAAGTATTATAGTAGATAATTAGACTAACTTTAAAGATTAGCTCCATTTAGGAGTTAATTTGGGGTTGCAATTAATTATAGAAAAAAAAGAGGAATAATAGAACAAAAGAAAAGGAAAGGAATTTGTTCTTAAAAGACCTATTTGGGCCAAGACCAACAAAAGAATCCCCAGCCCAATATACTAACCCTCAAAACCCACCCAATTCCATGCCCCAAACCCGACCCATTTCCAATTAACGGATAAACACAATAGACCAGAACCCTAATCTCTAACACCCATCAGCGCCTACTGTTCTTCTTCTCTGAAGAACACCTGAACCCAACCCCTTTCAGCCCAAAATTCACGCGAGTGAGCTCCCATCCCACCTCACGCATTCCCCCTCCCTCCTCGTCACCATATTTGTAACGACCTCTGACAGATTCTCTCATCCCCATCCCCTTCTCACGTGATGGAAGCCTCTAGAAGGCATATGCTGGATGAATGAGGAGCAGGAGATTGATTTCGATTAATCCCAGCCCTTCATTCATCAGGTGTTTGCCTGATAACTAGAGGAATTTTGGGATTTCAGAGGGGAGCTAAAAAATTCAGAGAAAAAAATCGGAGAGGATTTTCTGAGGGATTTTTCGGGAATAAGAATTTTGGAGAAGAAAACTGAGGTTTACAAATAGTCCTTCTTCTTCTTCTCGATGATTAATTTTTAGTTTAGTTCCAGTCTAAAAATACAAAAATATACACAAAAACTATTTTTCGTTTTCGTTTTCGAGTTTAATTTTGTTTTGCCTGTCAAAACCGGAGAGGAGCATTCAGTGGTGAAGCTAGTTTAATTTTCATTCTAGTCAGGATTTTGTTTTAAAAGTGGAGCTCGTTTGAGAATTGTTCAAACCTCTGATTTCCATTCGGCTGATACTGATTTGCGGTTCCTCGAGCTTTGATCTGCCATTGTGTTCTCGTGTTAGTTTTTGAGTCAAAACTGTGTAATCGCCTTCGATTCTGTTATCAAAAGAAGTTCGAAATTTCAGGTTCAATCTTCATCTCTCTGGTTTTTTTTTTTTTGCAATTCTGTTTCGTCTCAATGCTTTGAACTATGTGTTTCTGCCTCGAATGGTTCTATGATCGAAGTTCGTGTTGAATGAATTCATTCTTAGTGATGTGATGTATTTGAGTATCTTCAGTTGCTTTTGGTATTTGGACATCTATATGAAATCTGTTCAACTTCAACATGGTTAATCGGGGCTCGATTTGATTGTGTGATTATGTGAATGGGGTGAGACATGTTAGGTTACTGTTAGAATTCATTTAACGTGTGATTTGTGTGTTCGTATGCCTTTTCTATCACTGTTCGATCGTAGTTAGTTCTGAAAACGTTTGGAGAATTGGTTCCTAAATTGTCTGAAAGTTAATTTTGCTTGGCGTTCTGTTATCATAAGCTGTCGGAGTTGGTTTGTTATTATTAATTGAATAATTTGAATAACTCGTGTATTTTTTCTGAAATTCCATGCCTACTCGTGTGCTATTTGCAAATCAGTTAAGTTACGCATAGTTTTCATTCAGGCCTTAACGCCTAAGAATGTGCGACTATCTTGACGTTTGTACTCCACTCAGCTTGAATTTTCTATCTATTTGTTGACATTTCCAGTGATTTGTCTTCACCCTTGGATAAGATTGGGATCACTTCAGTTCTCAACACAACTCTTGCAATAACCAGTTTTTGTTTTCCAGGAAGTCAAAATGGCCTATCGAATTTCGAACAGGATTACGAGTCTAACTAGCCCGCTCTTGTTGATCCTTAATTCATAACCATGATATTTGTTGGAATTTTATCTGTATTAGTGAGTGTTTAAGTTGGAATGATATACTTGGTGTTGCAAATATGTTAGGGTCTTAGAACCTGTTGAATGAGTTTGACGCATTTTAGCTAGAGTAATTGACTTTAAGAACTTTGTTGATCAATGACTTCCTGATTCTTTTGGTTAAGGATTGTCCACTTCACAAAATGAGTTCCTTGTGTGTTTTTGCTGGTCGTGAAATATTCAGATATTCAGATTAGTCTGCTCATGCTAAATGCTTAGTTTCGACATGTTTGGCTTGAGTTAGTTAGTCATAAAGCTGCTAAACGAATCATGAATCACTAAAGTGCCCAGTTCCCTGATTTCACGACTATTTTAATGCATTCTGTTGGCTTGAGGGATGGATTACTGGATAAAAATCCTAATTGTTCTTGGGTTAACTTTGATTGTTTGATAGTTCTTGTGTAAAATGATAACAAGCTGAATGTGATAAAGCTTGATGACATAGGCCTAAACGATTTTAAGTGTATAGTTTACTCTGAGCTGTGAAATTTACATATTAAACAGAATATTTAGTTGTTGCATGACCTCCCAGAGTTGCTGCTACAGATCCACTTTTTCTATTCTTTGGTTGTATTCTTCCTTAAGTTGTCTCTTCCATTTGGATCTCACTAAGGCATACACACACCAGGAACTTGAATTATAATGATGGAAATAAAACAATTGGATTGTTTTCGATCCTAGTTACTGTCCAGTCTTGCCTTTTCCTCCTAGCTTGAAGTTTCTCTTTTGGGTATTGGCACATGATTTGCTTGATGAATCCTTCTACCTTTTTCAACTAAGGTTATAAATTATTCTTCAGTGATTCCTGTTAGCTCTCATTTTTAAACTTCTTGTATGTGTTGGAGCTTCTTTAAGTAAATATATGAAATGGCGATTCTACGGCGCAAATCCTCCTGGCAGGATTTTAACTGAATCATTCACTTTGGGTGTCATCTGTTTATAATCGAGTCTAATCTGTATCTTGGCATGCTCCTGTTTTGCCCATGTTTCCTTCTTTGTCTCTGGTTCATTGAGAAAATCCTGAAATGGTTTGTTCCTTTTGTTGCTTATATGGTCATGTGTAAAGCTTTTTTTTTTTGTAATTTTGTTGGAAGATTATGGCAGTTTCATTCTCATGTTTAAATAAGAAGTTTGTTAATGGATGCATATATGTGGGCGTTACAGTATAAGTTCATTTTCTGGTAGTCATTCGAAAATCAAAGACTCCAATTGTTTGAACAAGATATTTGTTGGTTCGAGTTTAAAAATTGAATAATTACAATATGAGTTTAGACTTTCGAGCTAGGTAGCGGGTTCAAGCTAAAAGGGTTCCCCTTTTGTTTGAATTCGGACTTGAATTCGAGTTCCGAATTTATATTTGTGAATCAAATGGCCTTTTAGAGACAAATAATAAATAGAAAAAATTTTAGTTTACTTTAGGATGGCCTTGTAATAATAAAAATGAGACGAGCCTCGACAAACCAAATATAAAATGCGGGGCCCTCATTAATTACTTAATTAAATATACTTAGAACTTGGGGCGTGCCGTTTAGCGAATTTCACGGTCCTCCGCAAAGTAAATAATACGTTAGTCGCTTTAGGCGCGCTTTTAATAATTTTACCTTCCTACATACGGGTGTACATTTCATTCGACCCAAATCCAAATCCAAAAACGTTGAATAAGAATGTGTCGAGGATCCGGGTGCATTTCGTGTGACCTGATCCGAAAACACGTTCTTAAACAACGTTCACTTTCTTAAATAAAATAGTAATTGACAAAAAGAGGTAAATATTTTTTAAATTGCATTGTAGGTTTAACATGTATTAAAATCAAAATTTAGCCAAATATAGAAGTTGAGCGACCGTGCTAGAACCACGTAACTCGGGAATGCCTAACACCTTCTCCCGGGTTAACAGAATTCCTTACCCGGATTTCTAGTTCGCGACTGTTAAACAGAGTCAAACCCTTTCCTAGATTCGGGATTCTAATTGGTGACTTGGGACACCATAAATCTCCTAAGTGGCGACTCTGAATATTAAATAAAACGAATCCCATTTCGATTGTCCTTTAATTGGAAAAACTCCTTCTTTATTATATCCATTCCCCGGGGGTGTAGTAAAAGCTCGGAAAAAGGAGGTGTGACAGATCTCTCTCATTTCTCTTCTCACCGTCACCTGATAGTGCTCTTTGCGAGTTTTCACTAAGCGGACTCTCTCATTTTCAGTTTCTCTACTCATCATCGCCTTATGATGCCCGGAGGTTTTCACCGATAAGACTCTCTCATTTTATTTCTCTCAATTTGAAGTGCATCGGATCCTAACAATGACGTTTTCATTTCCTTGCCTTTGCCAATTGATCGGAAGGACTTGAACAAGGTCTTTGGGTAAAAAGGATTTTGGGCAGAACTACAACTTTGGAACCGTTTCGGCGGATTTATAGCCGAACCATCATATCATCTGCCCCAGTTTCAATTTTTGGGGGAATTGGGATTTTTGTTTTGGTGTGACTGAACCTCAGGGAGAGGTTGCCTAAGTATCCTTTCGGAATCAAGTCGAACGTAGTTCAGGGAACAATTTTTGTTTTTGTTTTTGTTTTTGTTTTTGTTTTGTTTTGTTTGTTTTTCTTTTCTCTTTTTTTTTCTTCTTCTTCTTTTTTTCTTTTTTTCTTTTTCCTTTTTCTTTTTCTTATTGTACTTTCGGGTTCCAAAGAGGGAAGCCAAAGAAGCATATCCGGCTCAAAGGGTTTACGAAGGATTGATAGTGCTTGGGGTAGTGGGAAGGAAAGCCTTCATCATCTCAATTACACAAAAGCCATCAAACCAGGAGGCCTAGACATATTACCTTTTGACTGAATCTGCATTGACTGATGTTTCAGGGTCATTTCCTTCGACATCTCCCAGATACAGTGCTCCTCTTGGCAATATCTTCTGAATTATGTATGGACCTTTCCAATTAGTAGAAAACTTTCCTTTTGCTTCCTGGTGATGAGGGAGAATGCATCTGAGCACGAGCTGTCCCACTTCAAATTTCCTGGGACGCACTTTCTTATTATAGGTGCGGGCCATTCTTTGTTGGTACAACTGCCCGTGACAAACTGCGGCCATCTATTTTTCATCAATTAATGACAACTGCTCCAGCCGGGTTTTAACCCACTCACTGTCTTCAATTTCTGCTTCAACAATTATGCGAAGCGAAGGGATTTCTACTTCTGCAGGAATGACAGCTTCAGTTCTGTAAACCAATAAGTACGAGGTCGCTCCGATTGATGTACGCACTGTGGTACGATACCCAAGTAATGAAAAAGGCAGCTTTTCAGGCCATTGCTTGGAGCTTCGAACCATCTTTCTCAAAATCTTCTTGATGTTCTTATTTGCTGCTTCAACGGCAACATTGGCTTTTGGCCGATAAGGAATAGAGTTTCTATGTGTTATCTTGAATTGTTCACACACCTCTCCCATCAGGCGACTGTTCAAGTTTGCAGCATTGTCGGTAATGATAGTTGCAGGAATGCCAAAGCGGCAAATGAGATTGGAGTGCACGAAGTCTACCACAGCCTTCTTGGTAACTGACTTAAGAGTGATGGCCTCAACCTATTTCGTGAAGTAGTCAATGGCGACCAATATGAATTTGTGTCCGTTCGAAGCTTTCGGCTCGATTGGCCCAATGACATCCATACCCCAGGCAACAAACGGCCAAGGTGCTGACATTAGATGAAGCTCTGTGGAGGTGCATGAATCAAATCACCGTGCACCTGGCATTTATGACATTTTCGAACAAAGTTGAAGCAGTCCTTTTCCATGGTTATCCAGTAATACCCAGCTTGCAGAATTTTCTTTGCCAACACATAACCATTCATCTGAGGTCCGCATACTCCTACGTGTACTTCATGCATAATTCTTCCGGCTTCCTCGGCATCAACGCATCTTAGCAAATTGAGGTCTGGGTCCTTTTGTACAAGACATCATCGCTTAAGAAGAAACCACTCGCGTGCCGTCAAATGGTTCTGTTTTGGTCTCCAGTGGCTTGCTCGGGGTATTCTTGTATTTTCAGAAATCTTTTGATATCATGATACCAGGGTTGAATGTTGCACCTTGACCGCATTAAAATACCCGTGCTTTTCTTTGATTTGAATCTCCAGAGGGTCAATATGGGCATCGCCTGGATAAGGTAGCATTGAAGCTAGAGTGGCAAGTGCATCGGCTAGTTCATAGTGACACCGAGGGATGTACCTGAACTCTATCGATTTGAAGCATTTGGTGAGATCTGCCACATGTTGCCGATAGGGAATGAGCTTAACATCTCGAGTCTCCCACTCTCCCTAGGCTTACCGGATAATCAATTCAGAATCCCCCATGATCAATAAATCGTCAACATCTTGGTCAATTGCCATATTTATGCCCATGATGCAGGCTTCATACTCAGCTGTATTGTTTGTGCAAAAAAATTGAAGCCTAGTTATAGCTGGGTAGTGCTGACCATTGGGCGAGATCAGGATTGCCCCAATTCCTACACCTCTAGCATTTACTGCTCTGTCAAAGAACATTTTCCAAGCACGAGTGTCTTCTGAGATTGCTTCTACTAAATTTATCTCCTCATCGGAAAAGTATGTGCTCGATGGTTGGTATTCCTCGTCAACCGTATTTTTCGCCAAATGATCTGCCAACGCCTGGGCTTTCATTGCCGTGCGAGTGATATAGACTATGTCAAATTCAGTGAGCAAGATTTTTCATTTGGCCAGTCTCCCAGTGGGCATCAGTTTCTGGAATATGTACTTTAACGGATCCAACCTGGTTATGAGATAGGTAGTACGGGCTTGAAGACAATGTCTCAACTTTTGAGCAACCCACGTCAAGGCACAACACGTTCTCTCCAACAAAGTATATTTGGCCTTGTAGCTGGTGAACTTCTTACTCAGATAGTAAATCGCCTGCTCTTTCTTGCCGGTTATATCATGTTTCCCAAGGACACAGCCAAAAGAATTTTCCAAAACCATTAGATACAAGAAGAGAGGTCTCCCGGACTCTGGTGGGACCAACACCGGAGGATTTGACAGATATTCATTGATCTTGTTGAAGGCCTCTTGAAATTTAGATGTCTATTTAATTTCTGCATCTTTCTTCAATAGATTGAATATGGGCTCACATGTGGTAGTCAACTGAGCAATGAACTGACTGATATAGTTTAACCTGCCCAATAAACTTATCACGTCTTTCTTAGTTTTCGGAGGACAGAGATCTCGAATAGCCTTTATCTTTGTTGGATCTAACTCGATACCTCTCCTGTTGACTATAAAACCCAGGAGCTTGCCTGATGGGACTCCGAAGCACATTTGGACGGATTCATCTTCAAATCATACTTGTGCAGCCGTTCAAAGAACTTTCTCAAATCTCGAACGTGGTCACTCTGAGTTCGGGACTTAATGATTACGTCATCCACATAGACCTCTATCTCTTGATGCATCATGTCATGGAAAATAGCAGTCATGGCTCTCATGTAGGTTTTACCAGCATTCTTTAACCCAAATGGCATGACCCGGTAACAGTAGGTACCCCAGGGTGTAGTGAAAGATGTCTTCTCGACATCTTCTTAATCCATCAACACCTGGTGATATCCTGCGTAACAATCCACGAAGGACTGTATTTCATGTTTGGCACAGTTATCAACAAGGATGTGGATGTTAGGAAAAGGGAAATTATCTTTAGGACTTGCCCTATTCAAATCTCGATAGTCCACGCACACCCGATTTTTCCCATCTTTCTTTAGCACTGGAACTACGTTGGCCAGCCATGTGGTATATCGGACCACTCGGATTACCCCTGCTTTCAGTTGTTTTGTGATTTCTTCTTTGATCTTATCACTGATATCAGTCTTAAACTTTTTTTGTTTTTGCTGTATTGGAGGACAATCAGGATAGATTGGCAATTTACGCACCACTAGATCCATGCTCAGTCCTGGCATGTCATCATACGACCAAGAAAACACATCTTTAAACTCAAACAGGAGTTGGATTATTGCATCTCGAGTTTTCTCATCTGTGTGAATGCTTATTTTGGTTTCCCTTATTTCTTCAGCAGTTCCCAAGTTAACCGATTCAGTGTCATTCAGATATGGCTTAGGTTTGTTCTCAAATTGTTCCAATTCTCGGTTTATTTCCCTAAAAGCTTCTTCTTCATCATATTCTAGTTCTTGATTCATTATTTCACAGTTAGACAGCATGTTTGAGTCTGGGCATGAAGTCCGCAAGCATTTCATGTTATTTAAAGCCGCATTATTATAACTGAAAAGAAAAAAGGAAAAAGGGAAAAATAACAAAAATCAGAAAGAATAGAGAGAAAAATGGACGATGAAATATTGATTTCATTTCTTGGAGTTTGGAAATATAATAGGGTTTACATTCATGAATTTAAAAGACAAGACTAAAAGAAACATTCGAGTTACACCCTGAGATAACTCGAGCTACGAAAAAGGTGGCAGGGCTAGTCTACCGGGACTCCTGCCTGATCGGGAATGGCGTAGCCTTCCAATTTTGGAGTTTAGCATCTGGTCCCATGTTTAGCACCTCAGCGGTGCTAGTACCCTCCCCTGGCTGAACCATGTTGGTTTCATAAAGCATTTGCCTCATAGCTCCACATATATCTTCGATTTCCTCAGCCGTAAGCACCTTATCATCCCCTTCTTCGCCAAACTTAGGCTTGACAAAAGTATCATAGAGATGTGGCAATGGTTGTGGCAGAACCCATCCTTCCTTCTTTTTTTCCTCTGCCCATTTCTCATCATCTGGGGTAGGGTGGAAGCCTATCCCGAGGAATTTTTCTGCTGTGGGTAGAGTTACCGGCTCGGATATTCCTTGTAAAGACTTTCCCAACCTTTTTCCTGGTTTGAAACCGTGTCTAATAATTTCTTTGGCCACCATGATTGAAGCATTAGACAGGAAAGGCTGGGGGCACAGATTTCCCTCCTCGTACTGGTCAGCCACCACAATTTCAAAGGCTTGATAAACAATACGCTCACTTCCTTCCCTCACCTCCAAGCATGAGATAGATGGGTTGCGATAAATGGACTGCTCATCTTCTCCGTGGACCACGATCTCCTGATCTTCATACTCAAATTTCACCATCTGGTGGAGGGTGGAGGGCACAGCTCCTGCAGCATGGATCTAGGGCCATGTCCAGCACCTGGAAGGTTACCTCGAAATCCACCGGGCCTATGGTCAATATGAAATCAATTTCACCGATGGTATCCCTCTTAACTCCATCAAAAGATCTCACACAAACATTATTAAGACGAATCCTTCCTGTCCCAATTTTCATTCGTTGCAGTGTGGAGAGAGGGCAGATGTCAACACCCGAGCCACCATCCACCATGACTCGCTTGACATAGTAACCTTCACATTTGACAATTATATGCAAGGCTTTTTTATGGGCCGCTCCCTCTGGAGGCAAGTCATTTTTGCTAAAGGAGAGTTGATTGGCGGCGAAGAACCTTTCTGCCATTCTTTCAAGTTGTTCAACTGAAGTTTTAATTGGCACATACGCCTCATTCAGAGTTTTCATTAGGATCTTCTGATGTTCGGAGGATTTCATCACCAATGATAACAGTGACACTTGCTCAGGATACTTCCTCAATTGATCCACTGTTTCATAATCAGGCATCTTCATTTTCTGGAAGAAAGCCTCTGCTTCCTCGGCACTTACTGGCTTCTTGGCTGGAAAACGCTTTCGGGTAGCACTGTTTACCTCATGTACATTTGAATACTTTTCAACAGAGACTTTTCCTGGAAGTTCTCCGGAAATTTCCTTGCCCTTGTATGTAACCACTGTTTGCTGGTAGTTCCATGGCTTTGCAGAGGGGTCTGTCATTGGCTTCTGTGGTACGCGTCCAATAACCACTGACTCACTCAGCCGAGGCGGTTTAATTGTCCCCCGCACCACATAGGCCCCTTTCAGCACATACATTTGTGTCCCCTTCTTCACTTCAAACTTCCTCGGAGCGGTCACAACCAGTGGTTTCTCTTGGCGACCTCGCGAAATATAAAGAACCCCTTTTTAGGAGGCACCGTCTCTGCTTTTGTTTTAGTTTTCTTCTCAGGCTCGGTTTTGACAATCTTATTCTACTTCTCCCTTTTTTCCTACCTTGGGCTTCCTTTCTACATCAGCGATAGCAATTATGGCTTTCAGGGCTGGATCAAATTCCCTATCTTCACAAATCATCACGATTACCAGCCCGTTGTTATGAGCGGGCAACGAATTATTCGTCATATTGGGGCTTCTTCATCCCTTAACACTATTTTTCCTTGATCTATCAAATCTTTCACAGCTTTCTTCAATGTCCAGCAATTATCAGTACTATGCCCATTCGCTCCTGAGTGATAGGCACAGCGGACACCCCGTTGATAGGATGGTGACTCCGTGTTCTGCCTGTTTTGGGGAATAAGTTGCAGTAGATTCATTTGGACGAGCTTTGGGAACAAACTGGAGTAGGGTTCACCAATCGGTGTAAAATTTCATCTTCTGGGTGGTTTTCGAGGACGGAAGTTATTTTGTGGTGGTCGGGGATTATAGTGATTCTGGTAAGGAGGCTAGTTTCTTTAGACTGGAGGTTGATTTCTGTTAGCTTGTGGCTGTGGTCGGCCGAAAGTTTGAGCATTCATGACCGCGTAAGATGGAGGAGCATAAGCCATATCAGTGTGAGGATAGTAGTGTTGAGGGGTTCTTTCAGAGAAGACGGGTCTCGGAGCCCGGTATCTTCTTCCTCACGATGCTTCCATAACTGTTTCTTCTTTCTTTTTGCCTTTAGCCATTCCTCCAGACCCGCCTTGGATAGCTTGGGAGGTTGCTCTTATGGCCGACTGGCTCAAGATTCTGCCCGTTTTCAGACCATTTTCGACTATTTCCCCAATTTTAATCGCCTCTGCAAAAGTTTTGCCCATGGCTGACATCATATTATGAAAGTAATCTGCTTCTTGGGGTTGAAGGAAAATAATGACCATCTCCACCTCATCCATTGGAGGCTTCACTCTTGACGCCTGTTCACGCCACTTAATTGCATATTCTCGAAAACTTTTTGAGGGTTTCTTCTTTAGATTATCCAAGGAGTTCCTGTCCGGCGCAATGTCTATGTTGTACTAAATTGCCTGAAAAATTTTCTGGCAAGATCGTCCCAAATATGCCAACGTGAGACGTCTTGGTCCATATACCACTCTGAGGCAATGCCGATTAAACTCTCTCCAAAATACGCCATCAACAATTCTTCTTTGCCACCGGCCCCCTGTAACTGATTGCGATACTTCTTCAAATGAGAAATGGGGTCACCGTGCCCATCATACTTTTCAAATTTTGGTGTTTTAAATCCCGACGGCAAGTGTACATGCGGGAACATGCACAGGTCTGTATAGGATACTCTTTTGCCCTCTCAAGCCTTGCATATTTTTTAAGCTCTGCTCGAGGCTTCTCATTCTCTTTGCCATCTCATCCTACTCTGGGGCTTTGGGGGTTTTGTCCTGCACTAGTGTAGGCTTGTGTGGTGGTGGCTGAGAGTAGGTATATTGAGGATAATGAGGAGGGTTAGCCTAAAAGACGGGATTTTGGAATGTGAAAACCGAGGGATCGAAATCATCCTTCGATAGTGATGGTTGCGTTGTTGCGGAGCATGGCGGAGCCGTGAAGATTTTGGGAGTAGTTCCTAATGGCAACACCTGGGGGCGAACCTCAGAAAGTGTTCCTAGGAAGTGAGCAGTTATAGTAGGATGCCCCAACGGGGTGTTTGGATGGCTGATGGGGACAGTAGTAGCACCTCCAGATCTAGGAAATAGCTCCGGGAATCCGGGGATGGTGCTTGGGGGTTCCTTTGCATTGTTCCAGGCATCCCACATTTCCATGAGTCGCAGGCGCAATACCCAATTTTCTTCAGCTGTAAGGGACTCAGAGGCCGGGACCCCCAAGATGGGGATATCTTCGAATATGGGAATTGCAGGCAGAGTCATATCTGTAGACATTTCTATACTGCCTCTTGATCTAGTGAAGTATTGATGTGATACCAGCGTACCACAACCAACCACCGTTTCTAAAGCTAAGCTGGAATGGCAGCAAAAACGGTTAGTTTGAGACAAATAACAGATAGGTAACCGCACATTGGAGTGTGATGCACCTATACAGTTGAATGAATATCTACATGTTTGCAACGGTTGCATGCGTCATCCCGTTTTTTCTCTTGTTTCTTTCACTTTTCTTTCTCTTTTTGTTTTATTTTCTCTCATTTTCTTTTCATTTTCTACTTTTCTTTGGTCATGGTTTTTCTCTCGATGCCTTATTTTTCCCTTTGCATTTCTTTTTCTTGTTTTTCCTTTTATTTACTTCCCTCACATTTCTCTTTTCCTCTTTTTCTTAGGATTACGGTCGAATCTTATGTAGATTGCCTACGTATCATGGCCCCGCATGAATCAGACCAGGCGTAGTACTTGCAAATCAATGCAAAACTAAGGAAACAAATTTTGGGAATTTTTGATTTTTTATTAATAACAACTGCAATTACAAAAGCAACTAGACTATTTATTTTTCTTTTCTTGAAAAAAGGAAATTACAAAAATATACTCAAAAGCAAAAATACAGACTCGATTAACTAAGAATACATCAAAGCTTCAAATCCTAGGGCCCGGGGGGCATCATTCGGCATCCCGTGGGCATGCGTGCAAGTCCCCTTTGTAACTGCTCTAAATCATTCATGACCTAGTGAACAAATATTATCACTGAGTCAAAGAAGGTGGTACGACCGATCCGTTCACCGGCCTGAAACTTCATAACAATATAGTTTGCGATGCTTCTGATCCTTTCCCTGATTCGCCCCTTTTCTTGGAGGAGTCGACTTATTTGTTAGGTACGAGCCTCTAGCACATGAGAGTCCTGGAAGTGAAGGTCTTGTAGCAATTTTATTTCCTTTTCCATCTCGGCAATTAACCCATAGCAATGGTCCCTCTCAGCCTGAAATTCTTTGTCTCGCCGGGCTGCATTTTCTCCCAGGGTATTCATTTTTCTCTTCATGTTGGAAATGGTTCTCTCGTAGTTTCTCTTCATTTGATGGAAAAATTGGGCTCTTTCTTCAGTCTTCTTGGCCCACTGTGCCCGAAGTCTTGCCACGTTCCCCTCGTATTTTTCTAATTCTTCCTGGCAGTCCAAGACTTGTTTCTTTAGCCCTTTAATCAACCTTTCATCAGATAGACTTCTTTCTTGGTTCCTGGCATCTATTTTCATTTGCTGAATTTGGTCTTTGAGTGCTTCGTTCTCCTGAGCTAACTTCTTTTTATCACCTTCATCGGCTGCAGCCTGCACACTCTTTTTGAATTGAAGGTCTCGGACCTGTTGCTCCAATTTTCCTATTCTTGCTCGGTACTCCCTTTCCTTGACTTGCCAATCTCATTGAACCTGGGCCACGTCGGTTAATTATTGCATGTGTGGCCTTTTAGCGGGTCTCTTAGGGATTTGAAACCTTTTGCCAAACCACGTCAAATATTTGGGATCTACCTCGCCTCTAGCTTGGTCCTGTACTATGGTCTTAGGCTTGAGGTACCTGCACTCGTTCCATATTTTTCTGATTTTGCCTTCAGGGAATGCATCTTTCGGGCCTAACTTAATGACTTGCCCACTCAGGTCTTCATCATTATAAACAGTTTGGAACCTCCCGAGTTACCTGAGGACTCAGTAAGGAGCATAAGGTTGGATGCTTCGGATACCCATCAGAAGAATATAAGGTACGTCTGTCGATGTGTATACAGCCTCAGTAGTAGGAAGCCACCCGAAAGCCCATTCAACTTTGTCCGCCGTCAGAGATCTCAAGCATTATGACCAAGCTTCTGTGCCCTCTGGGAACTCAATACATGTTACCTGGGTCCCAAATTATGCAATACAAATTGGCCTGGTTAAACCGTAGTTCATATACCCCGTGTGATGACATAGGTGTTCCTGTATCCACAACTGTAATAATAGGTTGCAACCTTGGAAGAACTTCACACCTTCTCGACATTTGGTCAAAGCTCGGTACATTTCTGCTTCAATCAAGGGAACCATTATGCTAGTAGGTTTTTTAATGGCAACATCTAGCATCCCCACAAGGCCGAGGTCTATGTGACCATTTTTTCTTGGACAAACCACAACTCCTAGAAAGGCTACCATGAAGGCTAATCCCCGTCGAGCTTCCCATTTGTCTTTGTTTCCGGCATGTGTCAAACCGGTATTGGGTTCTTCAAAACCTTTTGGGTTACCATACCGGTGATATAAGAAATATAATGTACAACACCCCTATGCTATATGCGGGTCTTGAATGTCCCGGCTGATGCTTAACAAATCCAAGAACCTATGAAGGGTTACTGGTCGTGGGGCCAATGGGTATCTACTTCGGAGGTTCCCTTTGAGACCCGCATATCCCGCAATCTCTTCTAGTGTAGGTGTGAGTTCAAAATCTGAAAACCGGAATACATTACGGGTTGGGTCCCAAAATGGTATTAGTGCCTCAATAATATCCTTACTCTGTTTGATGTTCAATAAATCAACGAGACCACCCAAAATTTTGACCACAGTATCTATGCTTCCTTTTCCCAGATCATGCTACCACATATGGAGTTTCAGGGGGATCTCGCTCAGGACTGAGACGGTTTCGATGTTACTTGAATTCATCCTGCACATTTATTTAAAAAGGGGATTTTAATGATTTATTTTGAAAAATGGCAATTTTTGTAAAAAATCTTTATTTAGAAAACAAGGACTTGGTTTTGCAAATACGGCCTTTCAGCACTTCTGGGAGGAAGATTTTAAGACTGTGCCCGCAAATCATTAAAAATGACTCAGGGTGGTTGTTCTTGCAAAAATGGCCTTTCGGCGTCCTTTTGGGGACATTCGGATTATGTTAAACAAGAATGGCATCACCCGACCTATTTATGACAAAAATTAAAATTTTGACATTTTTAAGGATATTTTTGCAAAAGGGAGGTTGGACCCGATGAGGGTTGCCTACGTATCTCGCATCCGGTGAGAATCAAACCAGCGTAGTTCGGGCAGATGTGCCAAAATCAAAACTATTTTAAACAACAATTTTCTTTCTATTTTTCCAAATATTTTCCTCTTTTTCTTTGTTGTTTTCATTTTCCAAAAATCCGGCAGCATTTCGGTACTATTTGGGCATTGGGTTTTTCAAGACAAATGGTTACCCTCACTTAGTCCTAACACTGCTATTTTTTCTCAATTTTCTCTCATTATATACAAGTCGGTCAACATGCAAAGTCGAGCAAATAAATGCGCAAGTAGCACGTAAGATGCATCAGGATGGTCATTTTCATTTCAGGTCACCTGTCCTAGACGAACCCAACCCCTGTGTTGAGTCCCCAAGTAAAATGCACATGATGCAAAAAAACGTCCTACTAGGGATCCTGCATGAGTTTTTGTTCTTCTAGTTTAAGCCCTAGATTTATTAGTCTAGACCTGGCTTACCCGAGCGGACAACTCAAGCCGAGGAGGAGGCAGCGTACCGGGGATACAAAAGCTTCGCCGGCTTAGCAACTTATCCAACCTCGTTCTAAATTGGGAAAGACTCTAAACAGAAGAGAAGTTACACGAAGAGCACCCTTCTCCATGATGTAGAAGACTCAAAGAGAGGATGGAATTCGTAACAGTTTATATACAATTCACAAAATATCAAAGCGGTAGAACATTTAGCACATATAGCATGGAACATGTAGAAAAATCAGACAAAGCCAAATATAATAATGATACTAAGCTCGAATTCTTGAACCCTGAATCAAAATTCTAGGTTCGTTTCCCCAGCAGAGTCACCAGAACTGTCACACCTCCTTTTTTATACACCTACCCCGAAGGATAATGTATAAGGGAGTTTTTCCACTTTAAAGTGATATTATTCGAAATGAGATTATTTATTTGTTTAGAGTCTCCACTTGGGACAGGATTGGCGTTTGGTGTCCCAAGTCACTGGTTTAACTGGAATCCCAAATCGAGGAAAATTTTAACTTCCCAGTTGAAGTCTGCGAACCAGAAATTCTGAATAAGGAATTCTGTTGACCCGAGGGAAGGTGTTAGGCACCCCCGGATCCCATGGTTCTAGCACGGTCGCTTAAATTATTATAAATGGCTAAAATCTGATTTTTATACATGTTCCAACCTACAGTGCAATTTTAAGATTATTTACCGCTTTTAGTTAATTTTTAAGAAAGTGAACGTCGTTTAAACACGTGTTTTCGGATCACGTCACATGAAATGCACCCAGATCCTCGACACATTCTTATTTAACGTTTTGGGATTTGGATTTGGATTGCATGAAATGCACACCCATATTTATGAAGGTAAACTTATTAAAAAGCGCGCCTATAGCGACTAATGGGTTATTATCTTTGCGGAGGGCCGCGAAATTTGCTAAAAGGCACGCTCCAAATTCTAAATATTTTAATATAAGCATTAATGAGGGCCCCGCAATTTATGCATTTTTGTTTGGCGAGGCTCATCTCATTTTTATTATTTTAAAGGTTATCCTAGAGCAAACTATGATTTTCTATTTTTTTTGTCTCTAAAGGGCCTAGTTAATAAAATTCGGGCCTCAAGTTCAAGTCCGGATTCAAACAAAAGGGGGAACCTTTTAATTTGAACCCGCTAGCTAACTCGAAAACCCAAATTTATGTTATTTAAATTATGAATTAGACCCTTAATATACTTTGGGCTTCGGAATTAACTCTCAATAATGAATGTGATTCCTGGGACTCAGCTTTAGCGGCAGCCCAATATTAATAATATATCCCTGGAACTAACAAAGGCCAGGTCATTTATTGAGTAAGTAGGCCAAGTTTTGGGCCTAACACCTGGCCCAAATATCATGATCTTAGTGATTCATTTCAAACACAAACAAAGTAAATTTGGAGTTAATTGTGATCTAATCCATAACTCATTCACATTTTTAAATATTAGAAGGATGAACTATATCTCAATATTGATTTAAAATTCAAATGAAGAATCAGCCCTTGATTGAAATTCTGATAACTAATTGGATTTGAATTATATGCTCTTAAATCCTAGTTAATTCCTGAACCAATTTCCAATGAACAGTCCAATATTGATACTATACTCCTAAATACTTGACAAAAACAAACAGTGAGGTCGATTCATCAAGTGGTCAACCTGGGACTAAAATCACAATTATTCCAATAATTTAAACGGGAAAACAAACAAACTTTGTACAACTAGACACATATTCATACTCGTTTGCTCATGATCCTAGAGTCCTACTATAGCAGTCCAGATCTCATACTTTACATATAGCATTCAGGTGGTGGGATAATGGCTTACAACTAACTCAAAATACTCAAATAGTTTCGAAAAATAAAACCAGTCCGACCCAGTCCAAATTATACAGTCCAAGATTAATCTCACATGTCTATAATCAAAGCTAATTGAAAGTCTAATTATATAGTCCACAGTTCAAAAATATATTAATTACAAAATGAAAGCAAAACTATTCTAAAACTATAGCAGAACCAGTAGAACAATTGGAAACGAACGAGACTGCAACTTCATTTCATTTTCAGCTGGAAGTCTAAATGAATTTCAGAACATGTACCTGGATATTAAATCACAACAAGAAGAAACAGGAGTCAACAGGAGCAGATGAATAATAGCAGGCTCAATTAACAAGTCACAGCCGCAGGGAAACAATCAGCAATTTTGACTTGGAGTTTCAGCCACGAAAACCAGCAAAATTGACCCAAAATTGACTCGAGGAGACCAGTTTTAACTTGAGATTAATTCAGGAATCACTGGCAAACTTCAGCAATCAAACTCTAAACTAAAGGATGCACAATCAAATACTACAACTTGAAATTAAACCAAAATCTCAATAGAACAATATTTTTTTGAGTTTTTTGGAGCTTTACTAATTTTTTTGGTTTTTCTGCATATTTCAGGTCTAGGATGAAGTTTTGGAACTCTAGAAGTTCAGGTTTTTTGTGTTTTTGCATTTGAAATTCAAATCTCTAAGGTTAAACTTGCTGAAAATTGCTTTAAGAGGGAAATTTGTATGTTGGGAGGTTTTTGAATTTTCAGATGTGTGTAAACTTGTTCATGAAGGCAGTAGGCATGCCTTTTATAGGCAGAAAAAGGGGCAGAAGATTTTGGAACTTATTCACTCATTTTCCCCCTTTTTATTTCAGTTTTTATACATTAATCCCTAAATTTGTGGATTGTTGCCCAAGTTACTGCATTAAGAATGCTGAAACTTACACTAAGACCCCCTTCTAGAAGGATCTAGGGTATTCTAGCTTGTTTAAATTTATGGAATACCTATACTACTCTTACTTGAATTCTGAAATTACTACCTATGTTAAACTACCTATTTTAGGTGCCCAAAATACCCCCTGAATACCCTTGAAATTACTAACACTAGTTAAACTAACCTATCATTTTGACTGAACCATGGTTAGTTAACAAAACTAAACCAGCTATAACCAATCACTTAAGCCTAATTAACTTTGAAACTAAATACTGAGTTAAAGAACAATTATTGATAAAGCTGATATGAATCAAACTAAACTAATTAAACTAACAGAATCGTTAATTCAATCAAACTAAAATCAAACAGTGCCCAAAACAGATTTGGGATAACAATTACACTAAAATCTACCAACCCATGATTGAACAAAATGAAACAAAATTAAACTACAAAAAAATTAATGGAATAGGATGAAACACATAGAGCAATCAACCCTAAAAATAGACGAAAAGCTAATGAACTAGAACCTATATCAAATGCCTTCAAACCAAATACTAAACTATTTATCAAAAGTGCAAAAACACAATCTGAATCGGAAATAAAATCAAGATTAAAACAAGAAAAAGGAAAAGACCTAATTGAACTGTAACGAACACTAAGAACATGATCGACTTATGGACGAAAATCAGTATAAACCCTAAGAACTAATCATGAACACAATAACAAAAATTTGATTGAGCATAACAGTCACTCAAAGAAAAAATAGAAAAGGAAAAATTAAGGAAATACCTAGATTTGAAATTGAAAGAAAAACTGGCCATCCTCAAAGCTCGAATCCAAACTCGACCTTTTGATTCCATCCCCAAATAACATTAATCATTTGTTCTTAGCAAGAACGAATGAGTAACGTCATTAGGAGACAGAATCATACCAAAAAAAAACTCCAAGGAAAAGCGGAACAGAAGCCTAGCATGCTCAAGTCTTGAATTATACTTTTCAGATTCAAAGTTTGAGGGATTTGAATGGAATTCAAGGGATAAGGATGTCGGAATTAAGATGAGGGAGGGGAGGTTACCCTAGGGTGTTAATTTGGTGGGATTTGGACACGGGCGCCGTCGTGCACGGTGGTGGCGGCGCTTAGGGTTGCAAGGATTTGGGCGTTTTGACAGGGATTTGAAGGAAGTTGATGATGGATATGGAATGGGGAGGTGAAGGAGAGGGGGTGGTGTAAGTTTCAGAGTCGTTGGACAACCACCGCCGTCGTGGGCGATTCCCGACGGCGGAGTTAGGGCAGAGCCGACGGAGGGAAGATGTACGAGGAAGAAGTAACGGTCTCTAGGGTTTGGGAATTATTTGGACATTTTTATGTAACACCAATATCAATTGGGGGCCGTTGGATTAAAGAAGATGGATGGCTTGGATTGATTAATGCCAAACAGTGTCGTTTCGCTTACCCAGTGGGCAGGCCGGGTAGTTTGGGGTTTGGGTCTGGGTTGTTCAAGGGAATTAGAGGATTTAGGCTCAGTTTTGGCCCAAAAATGGGTGGCCTGATGCCCCTATTTTAATTTCTTCCCAATTAACTCCTTTTCTTTTATTTAATTCAAATCTTTTCAATTCAATTCCTTTCTTTGGTTTTTATTTTTTGTTTTAAAAAAATGACAAATACTTGAATTAAGGTGAAATTAAACTAACTAATTTTCCTAAAACTAACTAAATCCCAATTAAAGAAGATAAAATTAAACAAAAATGTAAAATGACTATTTTTGTTATTTTCTTCTATTTTTGTAATATTGACTCACTAATAAAAATGCTAAAATTGGAACCTAAATGCTATTTTTATATTTTCGAATTTTATTAGTAAAAATGCACAAACAAAAATGCAAACAAAACACCAAATCATGCAATTAATTCCTAAAATTTAGATAAAAACAAGAAAAATCCTAATTCTAAGGAATTTTATAGTAGTAGTTTAGGCGTGGCAAAAATCACGTGCTCACACAACTTTTGAAATGAAACCCTCGATTTCACTATTTCTGAACAGGGATTTTCACTTCTGCGGACAAGGTACCGCTTCTGCGGTCCCGCTTATGCGAAAAAAGAGTCGCTTCTGTGATTTTCACTAAAAATCCAACATCCACTTCTGCGGATCAAAAACCGCTTACGCGGTTCCGCTTCTGCAGAATTTAAGTCGCTTTTGCGGTTCAGATAACAATCCAAGATTCCGCATCAGCGGTTCATTTCTCGCAAATGCGACGCCGCTTCTGCGGGATCTCCTTCGCATCTGCGATGTCTGAAAACTATGCCCAAACCCGCTTCTGTGATGTTAAAGCCGCTTCTGCGGCTCTGCTTCGGCAATTCCCAAGCCGCAGAAGTGAAAATACCAAAAGGGAAAAACTTCAGCTGCTGCAACACTTCTCAAATTTTTCCGTTAACCACCCGAAATCATCCCGAGGCCCCCGGGACCTCAACTAAAAGTGCTAATAACACCTAATACCTCATTCAAACTTGTACCAATCCTTAAACCACCTAAAACAATGCCGGAAACTCGAATTAAACAAGGATTTGGGCCTAAGAACTTCAAATTTTATCAAAATATACTTTCGATCAAAAACCTAATCAAAACACATCTGAATGATCTAAAATTTTGCTCACACATCCCAAATGACAGGACGGAGTTACTGCAACTTCCGGAATTCCATTTCGACCCTCAGATCAAAAACTCACTATCGGATCGGAAACTTCAAAAATTCAAACTTCGGCGTTTAAAGCCTAAATTAGCTACGGACCTCCAAAATACATTCCGAACATGCTATCAACCCCGAAATCACCTAATGAAGCTAACAGAATTATCGGATTTCCATTCCGAGGTCGTCTTCACACTGTTCCGACTACGGATCATTTTTCAACACTTAAGCTCTCATTTAGGGACTAAGTGTTCCAAAACTCTCCGAAACCCAACACCGAACGTCCCGACAAACCAAAATAGCAGAAATAAACTTAGGGGAAGCAGTTAATAGGGGATTGGGGCGTTAATTCTTAAGACGACCGGCCGGGTCGTCACATTTTAAAAGTTCAAGAATTAATTATAGAATACGACTACTAATTATGTTACTAGTTTATTCTAGGGTTATTGTTTTACATGAATGTTAATATTCAAATATAGATATTGCAATTTAATTTATCAAATTTAGTTGTTTATTCATATCCCGAGCCTAATTATTTTACAGCCTATGTAACAGTGAAATATAATATATGAATCTTGAGTTGAACTTGAAAGAGGTAATTCTTGATTGCAAAAGGATTGAATGGAGCGTGATCTTGAACCTAGTCATTGGAGAATTGATTTGCTAAAATATACCTATTTGTCGTGCTTAGCCAATTGTACAAGAGATTATCTATGAGTTCTTTTTACCTCTAATCTCATAGGAATATAGGATTTAGAAAAAATTGAATTGGTGAGTAGAAGTTATCATATTTTTACGAATATTATTGTCCTTGCAGGCAGATAACCCAAATTTAATACGTCGAGTTGATTGAAGAATTCAACAGGATTGTTATCCAATCATTACCATGAAATATTAGTTCTCATTGAATTAAATTTTTTTTGCTAAGTGTGCTAGTTAATTAGTTCTTTTTTTAATCGCAACTCTAGTAGTAGAATTAACAAAACAAAAATCATCTTGAAATTGTTCTTGACTCGACAAATTAGAATTTGCTTGAATTAATTGATAATTGATAACAAGTTCTCGTGCAAACCGTACTCTACTCACTCTTTATTACTTGATTGACCGCGTATATTTGCGTGTGCGATTTAGGGCAACAAGCTTTTAGTGTATATAAAAATTTCTCCCTTTCTTTTAAAGCAACAACTAAGCTACAAAAGAATACCGCAACTAAGTTAAAATACAAAGAAAATTACCAAGACAATCTCCCAATCCATACTTAAAGTTGTGCATCGCTCTAATGCACATCATAAATAATAAGAAGGTAAAAAGGACTTTCTAAGAAATCAAAGGCCGAAAGCTTACGGTAGGGATGGCGATGGGGGCATAGTTATTTTTTCAATTTTCAATCCGTCCCGCTCGCTTATTTTTTTTCTTCTTCTTTTTTCTCTATTTTTGAAATTGATTTCAGTTTATTTCAGTTTACCTGTAATCGCAGTAAACATGTTGTACATTTTTGCCACCAATAAATAGAACAGTACTACACATTATTATTACTCTGACTTTATCTTCTTCAGGTTTTTAATTTATTTTCTTTATACTATCTGTAACAACAAATTTTCGCGTCGAGAAAATTAAATAATCAAGACTG
Source organism: Nicotiana glauca (assembly GCA_026770625.1). Classification (NCBI taxonomy): domain Eukaryota; kingdom Viridiplantae; phylum Streptophyta; class Magnoliopsida; order Solanales; family Solanaceae; genus Nicotiana; species Nicotiana glauca. The sequence goes on from MU686512.1 coordinate 107,613, forward strand.
AAAAATTGCGTAACAAATATAGTATTTGATTTCACTAAATGAAAGTGTTACAATCTCTATGGTATTCCTCTGATTCTTCAAGAATGTAAAGTATCTTGATGAACTTGATTTTGATTTGATTCAAGGGCTTGTAAAGCTTGATCTTGAATCTCCTCCTTGAACTTGAATTTGTTCTTGATCACGAACAAGTAATTTGATCTTGAACGCCCTGGTATTTGATTTGGCTTCATTCTTGATCTTGAATTTGGACATGAACTTGTAGCTTGAGTGCTTGAACTTGTAGCTTGTAGAGAAATCTGCGGTGTTTGATCCACGAGCTCTCTGCTTGCTTCTTGTTCTTAATTCTCGTGTCTTCTAGCTTTATGAAGACCTCTATTTATAGTTGTAAGGAGTGGTGTGGCTCTACGATTTGATTGGTCCGTTTGGACTGACCAATACCATCCAGACACTTGGCATGATTTTATTGGTTCATTTATTTGTCTTGGATTGTCATATCACTTGACACATGACACAATCTCATTGGCTCATTTATTTGTCTTGGATCGCGACGTCGCTTGGCATGTGTCTTGATTTTATTGGCTCGTTCTTTTGACTTGGATTGCCACATCACTTGACACGTGGCATGAGCCTGGGCTTTAAGACGGGCTAATAGCCATTTGGACCTTGGGCTAATGAAGTGGTCTTATCATTTAATTTGTAGTCCAATTAAATGGACTAATCCAATACGTATATTGGCTTTTAATAATTAGCCCAATTTACTAGCCACAATATTTATTTGGACTAATGTCTTAAATTTAATATGATCCAAATTATTTTATGGATTTAAATCCAATAAAATTTAAATGCTTACAAATACTCCCTACTTCAAGTCTTGTCGTAGTGTAAACGTGTTGAACACCAAAGATTAGACTTGAAGTAATGTTGTAATAATTTCTTTTGGAATATTTTGCCCGCTCATCTGATAATTATTCGGATTACTAAATATGCAATTGAATAATATATCTAGAGATGTAGCAGTGTACAAAGAGCTTATTTTCTTGACCCCAAATCTGACTTGAGGAGGTTTGGGCATGCCTTGAGTACATCATGCAGGGAAATGACACATGGTTCGAGGTTTCATTGACCTTTTTTGTCCTTTAAATGTGACTTTGAAAGGAGCTGGACATTTTTTATTTTTTATTTTTTTGAAAAAGTAAAAGATAAAATTATAGTTCATTCCATTGGTTTAGAACTTGGAGAAACTTTTTCCGGGACAATATTTAACCGTCAGATAACGTGGTGTACTTTTACACAAATCAATCAGATACTTAATTACAAGAGGCTATGTAATAGTCCTACCCTGATTAGACTTTTCTAAAGATATGCTTTAAAATAGATCTACGACCTGACTTCACGGAATTAAGAGTTGAACCTAATTTGGAGTTCAACCGAGAAAAGGAGACTTGGTGTTGTACCTTTGTAACGACCCGATCGGTTATTTTTAGAATTTACACCCCGATCCCCTATTAACTGCTTTCCTTAAGTTTATTTCTGCTATTTTGGTTTGACGGGACATTCAGTATTAGGATTTGGAGTGTTTTGGGACACTTAGTCCCTAAATGAGAGCTTAAGAGTTGAAAAATGGTCCGTATTCGGAACAGTGTGATGATGACCTCAGAATGGAAATCTGATGGTTTCGTTAGCTCCGTTAGGTGATTTCGGGGTTGGGAGCGTGTTCGGAATGTATTTTGGAAGTCTGTAGCTCATTTAGGCTTGAAATGCCGAAGTTTGAATTTTTGAAGTTTCCGGTCCGATAGTGAGTTTTTGATCCGAGGGTCGGACTGGAATTCTGAAAGTTGAAGTAGCTACATCATGTCATTTGGGATGTGTGTGCAAAACTTCAGGTCATTCGAACAAGGTTTGGATAGGTTTTTGATCGAAAGTGTGTTTGGTTAGAATTTGAAGTTCATAGGTTTGAATCTTTGATTAATTCGCGTTTCCGGCGTTGTTTTAGGTGGTTTAAGGATTTGAGCAAGTTTAATTGATGTTATGGGTCATGTCTGTAGGTTTGGTTGAGGTCGCGGGGGCCTCGGGTGTGTTTCGGATGCTCAACGGAGTATTTTTGCCTTGAAAAGTGTTGCAGATTTTTCCTTCAGTTTTGCTACAGATTTTCCTTCTATGCGATCGCATCATCACCTCCGCGATCGTATAGTGTATTCCACAGGGGTCCTAATTTCCTTATACGTGATCGCATACCCTTGTTCGCGATCACATAGTTATGCTCCCTCCTCTTCTACGATCGTATCACTCTCATTGCGTTCGCAAAGGTCATTTTCTGGGCCTTCCAATTTTACTCTATGCGATCGCATGCCCACTCCTGCGACCGCATATAACAAAATACCTGGGCAGACAGATTTAATCCCAAATTCGAGGGTTTCTTCATTTTATCACATTTTGACTTCTAGAGCTCGGTTCTTGGCGATTTTTGAAGGAATTTTCACCTGGGTGACTTGGGTAAGTGTTTCTCACTCAACTTAGACTAATTTCCATGAATCTTACCTTAATTTCATCCTTTAGTTTTAGATTTTTAATGAAAAATGGGTAGAACTTCATAAACTGAATTATTGAGTTTTGAGGGGGTATTTGACCTCTGATTTGAAAGAGTTTTATATGGTTAGACTCGTGAGAGTACGAGGGTTCTAAAAATGTGAAAATTATCCGATTTCGAGTCATTGGCCTGATGGGCGTTTTGGTCATTTTGCCTAATTTTGCGCTTCATCTTTGAATTAAATAGTAGAATCAGTTGCTTGAGATATTAATTACAATGCGTGATTTAATTGAATAGATTTGGGCCATTTGGAGTTGAGAACTCGTGGCAAGAACGTGGTTGCTAGTTGATTTTAGTCGGTTTGAGGTAAGTATCTTGCCTAACCTTGTGTGGGGGACTTCTCCTTAGGATTTGAGTCTTCTTTGTTGATTGTATTCCTTGCACGCGAGGTGACGAGTGTGTGTTTGGATTTATTTGTGGTAAAGTGATCCTTTAGGCTCTTAGATCCTTGTAATCACCGAATATGAAGTTGTACTTGAAGCCTATTACTTGTGTTAGACTAGGAAAGCATGTCTACCTGATGTAATTGCCTAATTGCTAAGTTTTTTAATCGTACTACGTGAAGCATGCTAGGCCAGTTCTATCTGCTACTCCGTCTTTCATATTTATCCCTTGGTTTGTTTCTGGCTGTGACTGCACTTTTATTTTGGGACTACGGGTTCAATTCCCGGGAGATCCTAGTTATTTAAATGTGATGGACTTCGGGTTAAATTCTCGGGAGTTCCACTGGACAGTGACGGTATCCTGGGAGACCCTCATTGGTATTGAGATTTAGTGGTGTTTGCCCTGTGTTTCTATTTTATCCTGGTAGTTATTATTGCTTCGTTGATTTGCATTATTGCACTGCTGCATTTATCGTTCTTGTTAGATTTTCACCCTGTTAAATTGTTGATATTGTGATGCAGGAGGTTTCTGCCGTGCGGTTGTTGATATTGTGATGCACGAGGTTTCTGCCGTGCGGTTGTTGATATTGTGATGCACGAGGTTTCTGCCGTGCGGTTGTCGATATTGTGATGCACGAGGTATTTGTCGTGCTATTGTTGTTATTGATGTTTTACACATGCGGCGTAATAAAGCGGGATATGTTATATGCTTATATGTGGGTTGCGCATGTGACACAATAAGGTGGGACATTGTTATGCACGTGTGGCAAAATAAGGCGGTGCCTGTTATATTATTTACTGCACACGTGGCGAAATAAGGTGGGCTATGCCAGGGATTGATTGTATAGAGTTGTGACGGCCTGTTGAGGCATTCCTATTGTTTTTCTATTGTGATTGTGGATTGCTATTCTGTATGAACGTTACTGCTTGGGAGTTGTGAGGGAACATCGTACGTGTGGTCTGTCCGCCTTTTTCATGTTTGTTGGTTGGTAGAATTTTTGTTAGAAACACTTGCACAAGCATACACGTAGCTGAACACTCCCATTTGAGGTGAATTCCTCCTGATTTTGCTAAGGGTGGGGGTACACCCTCGTTTATTCCTTATAGTTGAGAGAGTGGCCCTGGTGAGCCAATTGGTCGTCAGTATGATCATGAGATTGATGGGACACAGGATGCAAATTGTTAGGTTTCAGATGCTAGATATTATACGAGTTGTGGTTTGTCTGAGACTCGGTGAAATTGTGGGAAGAGTTGAATAAGGCCCTTGTGAACATCATTGTATGATAGGAATTGTTTACTTGCTTCTTTTCTTCGCTGTGTTGTGACCTTAGGATTTTTGTTGTGATTTTACCATTTTTTTGCATCATCGTTTATTATATTCTTGTTGATAATTGTTGTATTTACCCTTATTGTGAAGTGTAGCATTTTTGGTCGTTTACGCATTCTTTACATATTCATATGTCATTACCATTGTTCCTATGATTATACTGTTATTGACCGGTAGGTGTCATGACTGTTCCTCGTCACTACTCCATCGAGGTTAGTCTTGATACTTACTGGGCACCGCCGTGGTGTGCTCATGCTACTCTTCTGCACATTTTTGTTGTGCAGATACAGGTACTCCCGTTCAGTTCTGTCACCCTTGGAAAGAGGCGTATCGGTAGAGACTTCAAGGTATATCTGCTACGTCCGCAGACTGAGGAGTCCTTTTCCAGTTTTCTGTAAAAAGTATAGTTCTTTCAGTATTTTATCCTTTTTATAGATATTCTTGAGTCAGAGCCTCTTATGTATCCCTTTAGCTTGTGATTTGTGAGTTTCTGGGTTTTGGTAAATGTTGTTAGCTTCGAGAATTGTTATGGTATGTGCCAAGTGGCACCTTAGGCACCATTTTTATTTTACTAATTCAGTTTATTTTATTTATTTT